>LPNX010685628.1:7262-181756 GCA_001517045.1 Pseudotsuga menziesii
TTCCAAAAGACAGATGGGGTTGGGATGAAATCAATATAAAGTCATGGTTACAAATTTTAGGCTAAATGAAATCAAGATAAGTTCAGAGTTAACTTGGCTATGGTTTTGGCTGCATCAATTACTTGTCAGGTGTCACCCAATGCAGTGTTCAGATTTTCGCAAAAAACTCTTTATATTATGGATAATTATAGTGAAGTGAAGAGCTCTTTGTCCTGGTTGTATATTGTAATTGTGAAATAAAAAAGCTGCATAGTGTTACAAATTACACGTATTTGATTGTGGGTTTTGAGCATATACCAATGTTGTTTTTTTTCTTGGTCTGCAGTAAATCTTCTATTCTCCTTGGCTTGGCATTGACAGTGCCGCTGATGGTGGCATGCCTTTCTGTAGCAATTCCAATTTGGATAAACAATGGATATCGTTTCTGCATGCCTCTTGCAGATCAAACAAGCAATATGCAAAGCTGCTGTCGTAAGTCAAAAGAGGTATGCAAAAGTGAAAATGCTTCTCTTGATATATGTTATATTTTAATATAGTTGCATCTAGTGTTACATTGGGATGTGGTACTCTAATAGGGGGTTGTGTCCCTCACACTTACCACGTTTTTGGGATATAGTTGCATCTAGTGTTACATTGGGATGTGGTACTCTAATAGGGGGCTGTGTCCCTCACACTTACCACGTTTTTGGGATATGGAAACTTGGTGGGGAATGTTTCCCTACATCCCCCATGTTGGGAAACTTGGTGAGATGCAGGGGGGATGTTTCCCTTTTGTGTGGGACGCTCCACTATTTTTGCTCAATGGCCTTAAAAGTCAATTTAAAAGAACATAAAAATATCAAAACCCTAAAGCAAATGCGAATATTTATTTCAGCTATTGTTTTTCAGATATTTATGTTTATATTTTTTAAGAATTTTGGACGTGGGTGTTTCTCCATTCCCACATCCCCCCATCCTGGAAATTTGGTGAAACATTGGTTATGTCTCTACACTTCAATGATAGTTTGCTTTGG
Organism: Pseudotsuga menziesii; assembly: GCA_001517045.1. Lineage (NCBI taxonomy): Eukaryota > Viridiplantae > Streptophyta > Pinopsida > Pinales > Pinaceae > Pseudotsuga > Pseudotsuga menziesii. The sequence goes on from LPNX010685628.1 coordinate 8,276, forward strand.
ACTTGCATGCTAATCAGGTTGCCATGTTTTCTTAGAAGGTCATTGTTTTGTTTTTATTTTTATACTAAGGTGTGGAGAATAACTATATGTACAAAAAGTGTGATGATAAGAAAAATGGTTACAATAGTTTGTACTTAACCTTTTTTTAGTGCTTGGCAAGATACATATCTTGGAGAAACTCACTGGGCACTTCTTCTCATTACCCCTAGATGCAACATCACCACTCCAATAATGCTGTTTAGTGATTTTGGATAATTGGCATGTCTTTCATCGTTGTAGAGATAATTGCCACTTCATTTCTAGTTTGCTTTTGTATTGTTGATGGTTAAATTAAAAACTAAAATAAGAAATTAAAAAAAAAGAGAGAAGTTGCAAACATGATAGGATGCCTAAATGGACTACATGAGTTGCACATAAGATATTTACATTGGAAAGCATCAATGAAAAACCATTTATGTCTATTGGCATAATATAAATACTAAGTAATATCTAACCTTTAGTAAGAGCCTTAAATTTGTTTCTGGGCACTTTGTTAGCAACATTCACTTTATTGTAGTAATTTCACAATCTATACAAACATTTGGCATTTGTATTTAAAAAAAAAAACATTTATAGCCGTCGGTTAAGAGACGCCTGTAGGTGTAAATGTTTTTTAAAAAATTTCGTCACCGTCGCTTAACCGACGCTTACGTTAACCGACGCTTACATTTTTATAATCCGCTGGTTAAGCGACGGGTTTCACTGTAGAAGCGACGGCCTGTAAGAGTAGTTTTTTTTTTTAAAATTTTCTCCACCGTCGCTTAACCGACGCTTACGTTTTCATTATCGTCGTTTAAGCGACAACTAAGTTTAAAGTTTAATATGAATTAGATGTTGGATAACCGGCGATTTACATTTAACCGACGGATTGGAAAGATGTCGGATAACCGACGAAAATCCACCGACGCTTAAAAATAATCATAGTGTCGTACATGCGACAGGGAAGTGTCGAAAATCCGACAATACGGCCATCGGATTTTTGGTCGAAATGTAGTAGTATCTTGGGATTTAAGAACAACAATTCTGCAACATCTATACGAAGCATATCATCAGTGTGAGTTAATGAAAATTTCAGCCACTCAACATGCACTTGAACCTTGGATCCTTTTACAAAATCCACAGCCAAGCCATTTTCTTGCTGCCTAATCTCGTCACTATCATCTGAAAGCAATGAAGAATTGTAGTACCACTCTATGTCTCCTTCTAGAAAAGCAAGTGAATGAGCTACCTTCAACAAATAGATAGTCACAACAAGATTCTGATCAATTGTTAAATCTCCTGGAAGACCAAATTCTCCTTCTATTTCAACCCAACCGAATATGCCATTCATGCTTTCCGTTTTAGTGTCATGGTTGAAAATAAAAGCAAGCATGGTAAAAATTCCATCACCATCTATCACTGACCATGACAAATATTGAAGTCCAAGCTTAAAGTAGGTGGGTAGTCCCTCCTATGAAAAAGACATCCCTTATGTGTTTAGTGAGTTAAAATACATAATTATTGCTATGTTATGATTGCATGATGGGATAAATATTACTTTGAGAGAATTCTCCAAAGTTAGTCCATTTGTCATGTGAAGGAAGGTGAGTGCTATTGATTGTTGCTCTTATTCAGAGTGATTTTGATATGATGAGTTTGTTTGTTTGTATATTGTTTCTTTTAACTATTAATAATATCAGTGTACATTTTACACATTTATACATAAACAGTGGGTTGTGTATCTTATGTCACAACCTAATAAAATTTAAAATGTTAATCCAAGTTGCTTAAAGAGCATAAAAATAGTTATCAAAATTGGCAGCTAGGAATTCACATTTAGTGATTTTCCATAAATGTCACTTAGCACCCAAAATATAGCAACCCTAAAGCTTTGCCATTAAGGCATGAGAGGAGGCAATCACTCAAATCCATGAACATCAATTATGTTTTCATTCAAAGTGGACTCCTATCCATCATTAGCTAGCTTAGCATTCATGACAATGGTTGCCATCCATTGTTCTTGAGCAACTTCTCATTCTTCGAGAAAGCAAGGCGAGAACTTGTCATTTTGACATTTGTGGGTGAGGATGGTCTATGAGAGGCTAATTATGGCATTGTTCATGCATTCTTGTACATCACAGTGAATTCTATGCCTTGACCTTTCTTTAGAGTGATGCAAGTACTTGGTGCAACACAAATGTTGCAAGAGAGTCCATAAGAGGCTCCTTGCTTATGCTACAAATACTTTTACCATAATACTCAAACAATTAACATAGATGCACCACATCCAACTCCACTTTTTGTTCTTATATAATAATCTTCATATAGAGATTAACGCAAATTAATGAACCATTTTCCCATTAAGAACTTTGTACATGTTGGCCCTGGTTAAACAAGATGTGTTCATTTTTTTTGTATGAGGAATATGATTGCATATCCAATGAATTGCAACACTTTTTGAAAACTAGTGAACTAAATCATTTTATCCTCATAAAGGGTGACCTTCCATGAAATGGGTGTAGGGGGGTATTGAATGGTTGCATGTCAATATTGAATAGTTGCATGACAATAAGATTGCGTAATTGTTTAGGATATTTTGTTGCCTGAGCACGATAGATTTTTTTGCTTATTAGTGTGTTTGGAAAAATAAATTGGATTTTAAGCATGTTTGTCTTTGGATCTTATTGTCTTTTATTAGAATTACAAATGATGAAATCTATGTGTTAATATTGCTCCTCTTCCTGATTCTTAAAGGGTGCTAGCTCAATGGAAGAGCACCTACTTTACAAGCAGGAGATTGGTGGTTCGATTCCTCCATGCCCTAATGATATTGCAATGTATTTCTAAAGGTAAAAAATGTAGTAGTGCAAGATGGATGCAATATTAGACGCAATACTAAATGCAAAACATGATGTAAGAGTGGACGTCACACCAAACACAAAAGTGGACGCAAAATCCGACCTTATGTCAGACGCAAATGTGGATACAAAAATGGATGTCACACTAAACGCAAAATTGGATGCAAAAAGAGACTCAACACTAGACACAATTAATGACTCAAAACTAGATGTAATAATAGGTCCAAAACTAGGCGCAACAATAGATGAAAAAGTGGATTCCTAACTAGATGTAAAATTGGACATTAAATTGACCACAAAATATGGTGTATCGATGGACATAAAACTAGGTGTAACACCAGGTGCAAAACTGGAAGCAACATTTGGTGCAAACAAAAACTTAAAACGAGACGCAATTTTAGATGCAAGACGGGACAAAACATTGGATGTAAAACTAGACGTAATATTGAATGCAAGATGGGATGCAACATTGGACACACAAGTAGATGCAATATTAGATACAAACATGGGCACAAAACTAGGCACAACACTAGGCGCAACACTGGGTGCAAAATTGGGCTCAAACATAGATGCAGAAAAAGACATCAATCGGGATCCAACACTAGGTGCAAACCTAGATGCAAAATATGATGTAAAACGAGATGAAACATTTGGCACAAACATGGATACAAAAAAATACGTAAAACAAGATACAAAATTAGATGCAAATGGGGATGCAACATTATAAGTAAATTTGGATGCAAAACTAGACGCAATATTGGGCCTAAAATTGGATGCAAACCTAGATGCAGAATTGGACACATAATTTTATGTAAAACATGGTGCAAAATTGGGTGCAAGACTCGATGAAAAACTAGGAGCAAAATAAGACGCAACATTGTATGCAAAAATGAGCGTGAAACTGGGTGCAAACAAGGATGTAACAAAGGACGCAAAAAAAGATGCAATAGAAGTTGAAAAATTGGGCGCAAATAAAGGCGTAACATTAGATGCAAAAAATTGGGTGCAAAAATGGATACAAAAATGGATGTTAAAAAGGACGAAAAAAAGATGCAATAGACGGCGTTTTACGAAAATGTACAATAGCGCCTGGTTTAGCGCCGGATTGTTCACCACAATTAGGAAAAAATTACACTAAAATCCGGTGCTAAATTCGACGCTAAATCCAGTTTTTGTTGTAGTGATTGGAGAAGAGGAAACCAGATCATCAAACTTCCATGGTGGAAGTGGAAGGTAAGCTAAATCAAATACCTATATCTATTTTAATCGATCCAGGAGCTAGTTTAAGCTATATTTCTTCTAATTTAGTAGAAAAGTGTAAGCTATCAGTTGAAAAGTTTGCAAGGTCTTGGTTAGTCCAGCTAGCTACTGGAGGAAAGAGAAAAGTAATTAGCTTTGTTAAGAATTGTATAGTAACTATGGATCAATTTGAAACCTCTGTTAAGCTTAATGTGTTACCTTTAGTTTCATATGATATGTTAATTGGTATGGATTGGCTAGAACAACATAGGGTAGTCTTGAACTATTTTGATGAAACCTTTACTTGCGTAAATAACAATGGAGAAACAATAAATGTAAAAGGAGTCCCTAGGAAAACAACCATAAGACAGATTTCTGCTTTGCAGCTTAAGAGAGCTGTTCGGAAGGGCTGCAAAGCCTTTGCCGTAACAGTAATTAATGAAGAAAATACTAATAACAAAGAAAAATTAAAACTTGAAGACATTTCGATCCTAAGGGAATATTCATATGTATTTTCGGAAGAAGTTCCGGGACTGCCTTCGAAACGGGAGTTAGACTTTACTATTGAGCTGGTACCTGGTGCGGTGCCCAACTCAAAAGCCCCTTATCGGATGAATATACTGGAATTAAATGAACTTAAGTCACAGTTAAAATAAGTCATTGATAAGAATTACATTAGACCCAGTGTGTCTCCCTGGGGAGCACCTGTTATTTTTGTTAAGAAGAAGGATGGAACTCTATGACTATGTATAGATTACCGTCAACTAAATAAAATGACTATCAAGAACAAATATCCTTTATCCTGCATAGATGATCTGTTTGATCAGCTACGTGGAGCAACGATATTCTCAAAGATTGATTTACGATCTGGTTACCACCAGGTCCAAATCAAAGATGAAGACATCTTTAAAACAATTTTTAGGACCCGGTATGGTCATTATGAGTTTGTCGTTATGCCATTTGGGCTTACTAATGCCCAGCTGTTTTTATGTGTCTGATGAATAATGTAATGCATAAATATCTGGATAAGTTTTTGGTCATATTCATTGATGACATCTTAATTTACTCAAAGTCTGAAGAGGAACATAAAGAACACTTAAAAATTGTCTTACAAGAGTTACGAGAACATCACCTCTACACAAAATTTAGTAAATATGACTTCTTTAAGGATAAAATTAAGTATCTGGGTCATGTGGTGACTAAAGAAGGAATTTCTGTCGACCCCGAAAAGACAAAGGAAATCGAAGAATGGTCAATCCCAAAAGATGTAACTGACGTCCGATCATTCATGGGGATCACTGGCTGTTATCAAAGATTTATCGAAGGGTTTTCAAGAATTGCAAATCCTATAACCTCTTTACAGAAGAAAGGGAAGAAATTCGAGTGGAGTCAGAAGTGTGAAGGCAGTTTTAAAAAGTTAAAAACGTTATTAACCACCGCACCAATTCTAAGAATTGTTGACCCTAATAAAGATTTTATAGTATGTACTGACGCATGCAATGACGGTTTAGGTGGAGTTTTAACCTAGGAAGGACACACCATTGCTTATGAGGCTAGGAAGTTGAAGATTCATGAGAAAAATTATGCGACCTATGACTTAGAGTTAGCTGCTGCCATACATGCCTTAAAAATGTGGTGTTATCATTTAATAGGAAGTAAGTTTATATTAATGACAGATAATAAAGGATTGAAATATCTGTTGGATCTACCTAACGTAAATGCTAGGCAAGCTAGATGGCTAGCTTTTGTTAGTGAATATGATTTTGAAATTCAACATATTAAAGGAAAAGAGAATAAGGTTGCTAATGCATTAAGCAGAAATGAAAAACTGAATTTTACAACAGCAATCAACACCTATAAAACAAATTTAGAAGAACAACTAGAAGATGGAATAGAACAAGATGAAAATTATCAGAAATTAAAAGCAAAGGTAAGAGAAAATTTAATAGAAAGTCTAAGTACAGGGTATAGCTTGAACGAAAAAGGATTATTATTGCATAAAGATAGAATATACGTACCTAATGTACCTAAGATTAAGCTGTAAATTTTAAACTAAGTTCATAAAATTCCTTATTCAGGGCATCCAGGTTATCAGAAAACTATAACCATGCTAAGAAAGGATTATTTTTTTCCAAACATGAAAAATGAATTGGAAGAATACATTGCTAAGTGCTTCGAATGCCAGCAAGTAAAAACTAAACATCAGCATCCAACTGGGCTACTTCAGCCATTTCCTATTCCTAGCTGGAAATGGGAGATAATTAGCCTTGATTTTATTACGGGACTACCTAGAAATCAAAACCTAAATGACTCAATAATGGTAGTTGTTGATAAATTAAGTAAAGAAGCTCATTTTACACCTGTAAAAACTACTTATAAAGATGCAAATATTGCTGATATTTTCTACAAACAATTTTTTTGGTTACATAGAATACTGAAGGTGATAATTTTTGACAAAGACCCTAAGTTTACAGGAAACTTTTGGAAGTATTTATTTAAAGGATTAAATGTTACATTAAACTTCAATACCTCTTTCCATCCTCAAACAGATGGACAGAATGAAAGAGTAAATTAGGTATTGGAGGATCTGCTTAGGATGTATGTAAAGGAGCAGCCAGGTAAATGGGAATAGTACTTACACTCGGTAGAATTTGCTCACAATAGTCATTATCAAGCTTTAGCTAGGTATAGTCCTTTTGAAATTTTGTATGGAAGGAAATGCAATACCCCCATCTCTTGGAGTAATCTAGTTGACAGGCTAGTTTTAGGACCCAAATTATTAAAGGAGATGGAGTTAATTGTAAAACAGGTACAAAGTAACTTGAAAGTTGCGCAAGATCGACAAAAAGGCCAAGCAGATCTTAAACGAACTGCAAAGGAGTTCTAGGTAGGTGAACATGTTTTTATTAAGGTGAGATCGAAAAAGAGTTCTCTAAATTTAGGTAGTTGTGCTAAGTTAGCACCCCGATATTGCGGTCCTTTTGAAATACTATCCAGGATAGGATAGGTAGCATATCAATTAGCTTTACCACCAAATTTAAGAGTTCACAATGTTTTTCATATTTTTGCATTAAACAAATTTGTACATGATGCTACTCACGTTATTAACTGGAATGATGTGTAGGTGGAACCTGAAGGAGATTTTCTGGTGGAACTGGATTGTATCCTCGAAAGGAGGGAGATCTTGCTTCAGAATCGCACCATTGGTCAGGTGAAGGTGCAATGGAAGCACCTTAGTCCAGAAGAAGCCACCCAAGAATTGGAAAGTCATATGCAGGATGCATATCTAATTCTATTCCAGGGAAATTATGAGGACGAGTAATAAATAACATCGAGGACGATGTTATAAATTAAGGGGGTGTGTATGTCACATGCCCCAATTTGCAAAACAATTTTATGTTCTTGAGGAACATTATGTTATATTTTATGATAAAGTTTGTAATTAATGACCAAGTGGGGTCAAGGATAATTTAATGTATTGCATAATATTTTATTAATAAATAAATAAAAGATGAGACAACAACTTAGGGAAGCTGTTAAATGAGTGTTTATTGGTCACTTCGTGGAGGAGACTAGGTTGAGAGTATATTGACAAGTGGAAGCATCCTCAAACTACTTCTAACTGTTGCAGGTGGCAACTTCCCTATATTTGTGGTCATGATTCCCCAAGAAAGTAGAATAGGAGAAGGTGGCTCATTAAGTAAAAAATGACCTAGAAGACCTGGGCATTGATATAAAACTTCCCATTGAAGACAACTGAGGCTGCTCATTCTGGATTTGTGATCATTCTGAGTGAGTAAAGTGCACATGATAAATTCGATGGAGGGGACTAGTTGAAGTGAGTTTGAGGGGATAAGTGCTGAAGATTGAACTTGTGCAGCTATTCTAAGCTAAAGTTCTTACTATCGTAAGCAGGATTGAGTTACTGCTGAAAATTCAGTAGAGTTGCAAAGGATCTCAAGACTACATCTCTCACCCAGTACTCTACAAGGAGGACCAGGAGACAGGCTCGAGGGTCCTGAGAAATTGCAGACTAAGCTTTTCTCCAGGAGTTGGTTAGGAGGAACAACCTCCTTAAGCTATTGTTGCCTCATCTATTTGACAGGTTCTACTTTTTGGTTTAATTATTATTTTATCTACTGTTTCAGAAAAGGATTAAGAGTTTATCAAGATTAGTATATTGTTATTTTATTATGGTTAATGAAGAAGAAAGAACATTTGTTTTATTGAGAAAGTTAGTAATTAGTAAATTATGATTAAACAGTAGAGATATTACTAAGTTAAAAGATGGATAAAAAAATTACCAAACTGTATTTTTCCACGCCTTTTACAAGGCAGTACTCTAGTACAACAGGTATGCTTAATTTAGATAAGTAGATTTTCATTAACTTTGAATGCAGATGTAAATAATTACTTCTACAGTTTTACGTAATTTATTTACAGAAATATAGCTGTACTTGTATTGTCTATTGAAAGTATCTACAATATCTAATTACAGGTAAGAATAGATTTAAATAATAAACAATAGTATGTATACTATTTACAAAATTAGAATCAGTAAAAACACATAATATAAATTCTAAATAAATAAGTATAAGAATAGTAAAATAATTACTTAGGGTTTAACCTAGTTCTTAATAACTTAGGTTATTTAACTACCTATTCAGGCTTACAATTAAACTAGGTTTACCGTAAGCAAAGGTATTAACGCTGCAAATCTCAAGAAACATCTAGGGTTTGCAAGAGATAAGTATCATCGCTCTAGGAAATAAATTATACATTTTATTTTGTAATACAAATACCTAGCAGAGCTTTTCCAAATTTAACTACAACAATAAATAATTTTACTGAAAGCAAAATAATTACAGAGCTATAGATTATTCAATTATAATCTTTAAAGAGAAACATAATATCTTATTTATCTAATGACGCTGTACAATGTAAGTAACAAAATTACTATACACCATTTACATCTAAATGTAAACCTAAATTAAAATAATGCTGTAAACAACACTAAGCTGAGATGAATTTAACAAGTATAGTGGCCTGTGGCCTTTTATATTAACCGTCGAGGCTTTAAAGCCTGACCAAAATGACTTCTTCAACTTTAAACATAAGTTACAAAACCAAAAATATTACAACCATAAATTATAGCAGTGAAAACCCTTCATCTGTCTAAATCAATGTTAAAAGTACTATCATTTCAATTTCTTTAAAAACCAACTTAAATCTTCAAGAAACCACCCAGTGGTTAAACAATACTGTCACGACTTAAATCCAAGTATATTAAATTACTTCCATCTATATCATTCTAGGCCGTGAAGGCTCAACAAAAACCATTAAGTCGCGGCTACAGTAGCCTTAACAGAATTCTTACAACATCCCCTAGGTCTTTAAAAATTTATAAAAACAAAGAGCAATTACATAACTTTGAACTATGGCCGAGCCATTAAACATCATGACAATGCTCCTATTTCCTTCCATCATAATTTATGTGCAGAAAAAACCCTCAGATGTCACCAGGGCTTACCAGGAGAACACGTTGCTAAAGACCGAGGGTAGTTTAATATGCAGTTTCAAATCTAAGCCTGGAGAGACCTGCACATCATAACATTGTCAGTTATTCTCTTAAAAATGTAGTGAGTGGTTGAGACATTTACCACCATACACACTCTTTTTGGTCAATTTGGCCTAGTTAAACCACTATCCTAAGTATTATTGACTTAATTGATATCAGAGGAGCACTAGATGACATCAGCTAGATCACACACACGCCTACCTTCAGTCAAGGAGGCTAACTTAGCTTTCTCCTACATTCGGGGAGGCTAACGGGAGCACTCTGGGGGTGATCTAAGTGTCATTAATGCCCCATATTGATAACTGATGGTTACAATCAGTTAAATAGAGCAGTGAAGGTGCCTTCCTTCATTAAATTGATTATCTATTGATTATTTAATGAACTGGAGTCAACAGGGGCACCTCCAACCAGTTCTGATGGTCAGTTACACTTCAGTTAACCTCATCGGGGTTCATCGGAGTCATTGATGCGCTACTACTTGTTGGTTGGCTTGCAGTGACACATGTTTGAGCTACTTTTAGTTAGACTCAGTCATTTATTGCACTCCGAGTTTACTTAGGGTTCAATTGAGTCAATTAGGGTTTTGATCAGTGGTTAACTTGAGTGTTGACTGTGGCTTACATTCAATTAAGCTAGACTCACTCATTCAGTTCGAATGACCTCCTTGGGAATTCGAATTGCTTTGTCATTCATGCTTGCAGTATGATCATTGTATTTTATTACTCATTCTTTGTGTGAATATACAGAGCGACTACTCATTTTGTAGCACAATTACACCATTTTCATGCCTTATTGTTATTAATATTTGATGATACTATGTTTTGGTCCCTAGATTACTGTGACAGATTAATATGGTATCAGAGCTCATGGTGGGACGAAGCTCAGATCTCTCAAAAAATAGGTTTTTGACAGATCTTGCATGAAAATTGAGCAATAGCTCAAAAATCCAGCACTGCACGAGAAGCCAAGGATTACCACTTAATACCCCAAGTAAAGAACTTGTTGATCAATCTTGCTTGATTGACTATGCTAGGTGTGATGAAAGCCTAACATGTCCAGGTTGTCTGACCTTACATTGCCCTTTTTGTTGTGATTTTCAGGTCTTGGACAGGTGAAAGCATTCTCTCCAGCAGATTCAGATGGCTTCTTCAGTAGATATTTTGACTCCGTTCAATTTACACTCATGGAAAGGAGACATGGAGATCAAAATACATTCTAAAGGACTCTATAGGGTCACCATGGATACTGAAGAAGAGCCTGGTTCTGCAATAGACAAATCTAGATTCTTGAACAAGAAGGATGAAGCATTCAGATTCTTGTGCCTCTCTGTTTCCCGAGATCTTCTTTTCCATCTTTCGGGATTGAAGACTCCAAATGAAATTTGGGACAAATTGGAAACCCTGTATAGAAATCAGGATGATTTGAGAGTTTACCAGCTTAAAAATGAATTGATGTCTCTCCAGCCTTTGAATTTCGAGACCTTGAATGACTTTTTCACAAAGTTCAAGTACATTGTCTTACTGTTGAAGCAATTCAAAGTGGAGAAGGAGGATGATCAACTCATCCTCGCCATACTCTCCAAAGTTGGAGCTGATTATTCAGTTTTTATCTTTACATTCCGTGCGAGGAAGCTCACAACCCCTGGATGGAAGATGCCTACACTCAATGCCTTCATTGAGTCCCTAACAAGTGAACATGATAAGCTTATCCAGATGGGGATAATCAGATCCTCCCATGATCAATCCCTCCATGTATCAGGGCCGAAAGATCTGAAGGGTAAAGAAAAGCAGTAGAAGAAACCAAAAACTAAATTCGAATCTTCTAAGCCTAAATTTGAAAACAACAGCATGATGAGTCTTTTGGCTCAAAGAAGAACAAAGGGAAAGGGAATCATGGAAAATAAAAAGTCAAGTGTTCATACTGCGGGAAGGGCTTCCACCCTGAACATGCCTGCATGAAGAAGAAGCTTGATGAAGCTACCTCTCTCCTTGAGAGAAATCACATCAATCTTCTGGAAAGTGTTTCGAGGAGAGATCAGCAAGATCGGTAATCACAACATGAAAAAGGTCATGCCCTCATGGCAAGCACTTCAAATTCCAAAGAACTCTTGATTGATTCTGGAGCTTCAAACCACATGATGGCTGAAAGAGACTCCTTTTCATCCTTGGAGACCAGCAAATCCATCCCCATCCACATGCGAGATGACTCCACCATCATTTCAGATGGATAAGGTACAGTTGATCTTGAGAATGGCTATTTTTCAAATGTTTTGTATGTACTGTCTCTGGCATCAAATCTCCTTAGTTTCTATCAGATGACACATATAGGAGTGCCTAAGAGAGTATCTTTCAGCCCGAATGATGTTGAGATAACGAAACTTGCATCCGGGAAAATCATTGCCAAAGGCCTTGCAAACCATCATGCAAAATCCTATGAGTTCTCCCACTTTGTGGCGGATGTAAAGCCCACCGCACTGCTAACTCATGGAAATGAAGTTAGTAGGCTGTGGCATGAAAGGTTTGGCCATCTAAATTTCAAATATTTTTAGCAATTACAGAAAAAATCCATGGTTGAAGGCCTCCCGGTCATCACGAAAACCACTATAATTTGCAAGGGCTGTGTGGTTGGAAAATACCCTGAGCACAAGTTCGATCAGGGGAAGGCAAATCGAGCTACATGCATCGTGGGGCTGATACATTCTGATATCAGTAGTTTGATGCCTATCACATCCATGAATGGATCAAGGTATCTTCTGACTTTTAATGATGATTTTTCAAGGTACACATGGCTCTTCTATCTCAAAAATAAGTCAGAAGTATGTGAAAAATTCTTTGAACTAAAGGCCTTGATCGAGAATGCCTCTGGGCTTAAGATCAATATCTTGAGATATGATAATGGTAGGGATTATTTAGGTAATTATTTTCTACACATATGCTCCCAAAGTGGTATTCAGGTCCAACATTCAATTCCCTACACTCCCCAGCAGAACGGTGTAGCGAAGAGGAAGAATCGGTCTCTCAAGGAGATGACCATCTGTATGTTGGAATCAAAGAAGTTGGCTGCAAATTTGTGGACTGAAGCCATGCATGCTGCAGCATAAATTTAGAATATAGTGCCACACTCATCCATGAAAGGGAAGACCCCTTTCGAATCATACTTCAGACACAAGCCGGATGTGTCGAACCTGCGGGTGTTTGGGTCCACTGCATGGGCCCGAATTCCACTTGATAAAAGGAGGGATTTGCAACCACAAAGCATAGAATGTATGTTTATTGGGTATCTTGATGAATAAAAAGGTTTCAAGCTGCCATATATCAAAACAAAATATATCATCATCGAGAGAAGTGTCAATTTTGATGAGCCTCTTCAGGAGGTGGAACTAGTGAAGGAGAAAACTGTTGAATTTCCTTCCTATTCTACTAAATATTTGGATGATGAAATTGGGGGTGATGACCCTGGATCCTATGATTTTGGATATCAGTGTACAGAAAACATCAGATGCTGAATCAGAACCTGAAGTACAAAATCATCTTCCCACATGGACCCGACAGACACTCTCCTCCGCAAGAGATAACATTGGAAATCCGAATGATCCAAGGAGAACCCGGTCTGATTTCCAAAGAGCAGGTATTGCGCTCTCTTGTCGTGATAATTTGCTGTTCAAAAATTGTTATTTGATGATTATTTCAGACCAAAAATCCTACTACCATGCTCGGAAGGATCTGAGATGTCAAGTTGCCGTGGATGAAGAGATGAATTCTATTCAGAAAAACACTACTTGGGAGCTAGTTTCTCTTCCTCCGGGAAGGAAATTGGTTCAATGCAAGTGGGTGTTTCGGACCAGGATTGTTGCTGATGGAAGCACATGCAAATATAAGGCAATTTGGTGGCAAAATATTTCTCTCAGGTCCAAGGTGTGGACTACCATGAGACCTTTGCACCAGTTGCAAAAATGGACTCCATCCGCCTAGTTTTGGCGATTTCGGCATCTAAGCACTGGGAAGTGCATCATATGGATGTTAAGTCAGACTTTATGCATGGATATATTCATGAGAATACATACATGAAGCAGCTTGAGGGCTACATCTCTGATCCATCTTTGGTTTGCAAGCTAAAGAAGTCACTATATGGGTTAAAACAGGCCCCAAGAGAGTGGTATTCCAAGATGGATGCCTTCCTTCTCTCGCAAAACTTCCAAAGGTGTAGATAAGATCCAAATGTGTATATACAGTAGTATGATGTTCATTTGATTATTATTGTTTTATATTTTGATGACTTACTGATCACAGGTAGCACAATTGCTTCCATTTCAGCCATCAAAACTGCTCTCCACAATGCTTTTGAAATGAGCGATTTGGGGCTTGAAATCGAGCAAAATTCTGATGGGATAATGGTCACTTAGTACAAATACTTATCATACCTATTATTAAAGTTTAAAATGGCTGAATGTAGGTCTGCACCATTCCCTTTCCTTTCAGGGATCATCCTTGAAGAATGAAAAAGCACACCTCCCATGGACTGCACTATCTATCGACAACTGATTGGTAGCTTGTTGTACTTGACACATTCTTGGATTGAGATATGTTATGCCATGAATGCTGTATCAAGATACATGCATCAGCCTCATGATATTCATTGGAAGGAAACCAAGAGGATCCTTCAGTATATTCAGGGAACCAGGACCTCCGGCATTCACTATGTTGCAGACTCCGAGCTAGAGCTGGTTGGGTACACAGATTTCGATTGGGTGGGTGATTCTATTGATCAGAAGTCTAATTTTAGATATGTATTCATGTTTGGTGGTGGCCCCATTTTCTGGTCTAGCAAAAAGCAGGCTTCCATAGCATTATCTTCAGCAGAGGCCGAGTATCAAGGAGCGGTAAATGCTTGCATCCAAGCAGTTTGGTTGCAAGGAATTCTTTCAAAGTTTGATCTTGGTAGCACTTTGTACACTATAATATTTTGTGACAATCAAAGTGCTATTAAGATATCCACAGATCCAGTTACCAGGCAGAGGACGAAGCATGTAGAGATCGACATGCACTATATCAGGGAGCTAGTGCATGACAGGACCATCATTCTGCAATACTGCCCGATTGATGAGCAGATTGCAGACATCTTCACCAAGAGATTTTCAGAAAAGAAGTTCAGTTACCTCCATTCACTGTTGGGGGTGAGTCCATCAGGGTGATCGTACTACTTTCAGTGTTCAGCTTGAGGGGGGTTTTTCCCACTAGGTTTTCCCTCTTTTCCTCACTTAGTTTGTTTTTGAGCATTATTTCAGTTTCAACATTGTACAGGGTTACCTATGGCCTTAGTTTCCAGGTTCCTAGCATTTTTATGTTTTCTACTCCTCCTGAGTATAACTTAAGGGGGGGTGTTGGAGACATTTACCACCATACACACTCTTTTTGGTCAATTTGGCCTAGTTAAACCACTATCCTAAGTATTATTGACTTAATTGACATCAAAGGAGCACTAGATGAAATCAGCTAGATCACACCCATGCCTACCTTCAGTCAAGGAGGCTAACTTAGCCTTCTCCTACATTTGGGAAGGCTAACTGGAGTATTCCGGGGGTGATCTGAGTGTCATTAATGCCCCATATTGCTAACTGATGGTTACAATCATTTAAACAGAGTAGTGAAGGCACCTTCCTTCATTAAATTGATTATTTATTTATTATTTAATGAACTGGAGTCAACAGGGGCGCCTCCAACCACTTATGATGGTTAGTTACACTTCAGTTAACCTCATCGAGGTTCATTGGAGTCATTGATGCATTACCACTTGTTGGTTGGATTGCAGTGACACATGTCTGAGCTACTTTCAGTTAGACTCAGTCATTTATTGCACTCCGACTTCAGTTAGGGCTCAGTTGAGTCAATTAGGGTTTTGATCAGTGGTTAACTGGAGTGTTGATTGTGGCTTACATTCAGTTAAGCTAGAATCACTCATTCAATTCGAATGACCTCCTTGGGAATTCAAATTGCTTTTTCATTCATGCCTGCAGCATGATCATTGTATTGTATTACTCATTATTTATGTGAATATATAGAGCAGCTACTCATTTTGTAGCACAATTGCGCCATTTTCATGCCTTATTGTTATTAATCTTTGATGAGACCGTGTTTTAGTCCTTAGATTACTGTGACAAATTAATAATGAAAAACTCTAAAATTAATAAGCTGTAAACATTTACAGGCTTTTTACCTAGTAAAGCTCGTAGTGGTAAAGTCGTGGAAGCCACCCGAGCCCAGCTTGATGGCACCTCAGAGAAAGTAAGCCCGAGAACTGTGTATGCACAGAGTGCAGAGAAAACCGGAAACCACAATTTGAAGGGGATAAAAACCATGAGAAGGGAGCAAACCAACAAGAGGTGGAAGCAACTCATCACTTACAAAATTATGTCCACCGTGCATTATGAATAAACACCCACAATTACTCGAGACGATGGCAAAAACCAGCCTCAACGCACAAGTGCCTCATCAACAGTCAACAAGCCTCTAAACCACGGTATAATTTCACCCTACACAAGCTCACAAAGGTATGGAGGACGATGCTTACAAGATTAACATATAACCATGGAGGCCACGAGCTCTCAGCTCGGCTGCTCCTCAACTGAAGAACCCTTACAATGCAAAGATAGGGTTAGGACAACTTCAATAAGTCAACAAAACCTAATTGTGAAATCACCTACCACGTGTCCCCAATTATTTCACACTCGTGGGTTTGAAACCATAGTCGATTTTCAATCTGCAGCAAATCATTGGGTAGCAAGTCAAAAACCATTTTAGTGATATATTTTCATTGCTAATAATGTTTTTACGCTTGGTTGTATTGATACCTAGTTTAAAAATATAGGATAAATGAAATGGTATTTGTTTTAATTGCTATTGTCTACTAGAAAAGTTAAATTAATCACTTTCTAACTATGATATTTATAGAATATAAATAAATGACCATACTTTTAATAGTAAAACATAATTGAGAGAGGTAGTCTACTCATCCCTTGAAGTAAGTCACATAAATCTTGGAGATGGAGAGTAATTTGCATAACTATAGCACAATAATCATAAGATCTTCTATAGTACTTACGATGGAAACAATACCTCAAGGGAATTACAATTTATAACAATTGTATTTGAAGGTGTAGTTATAGCTAGGTGGATACACTAGGGAACAAGGTAAAAATACATAGGTAAAAAGATTACTAAAGTAGAGTTTTAAAGTTTGAAGAAGACTCAATCAAATATAAATGAAACCTTGGACCAATTTCTGCACACAATGCGTAGTTGGGAAATCAAGTAGGTGCAACCTATCTACTCTTATATAAGAGTCTCAATTGTAAACTAATGTCCGATTGTTGAGAAAAGTAGTTTATGAGTCAAGGTAGATATTCTATCTATTAAGAAAACATCTAATTATAGAAACCATAGGGTAAGGGTGAATTTTGTAATACTTCTAAGGAGTATGATGACATTAATGACAAGAGGAGCTCATAGGAAACAAAACTCTATAGACAAGAAAAACTAAGTAATAGTTCAACACCATAGAGTATTTCTTTTATGTTTACAAAAGGATTCAACTGAATACAAATAACAACAAACTCCAAATGCTTTATGACGTATATGAAATTATAAGCATAAGCATGCGAAGCATATCTTTTCCTTTTTAAACATTAGATCATAAATACTTATGAGCAGAAGTAGGAGTGTTCTTTAGAAGAGTTCTTAATCAACTCTTTTTGAAGAATCTAAGCATTTAGTTGAAAACTACATGATAACTTCTTTGGCTCCATTTTGGTAGTAAACTAATTATGTATTTAACCCATCGTTCCACAGTTTTGTTTTACCGTCGTTATTCAGTTTAATGACTTAGCAATGTCAACGTTACCTCTTACAGGGACAAGCTGCAATTAAACATTTTTAAATACTAGCATTTTATCTTATGCTAGTGAAGTATCTTTCTTGATCTGGATATTTTACTGGAACAAAACACTTACCTGTTAAAACCTGTAAAAGAACCATCATTTCCACTGTGTTAGTTGTAAGCTAAGTAAGCCCCGATCACACATAAGAATTCTCCCTACTTGACAGAAGAAGACAATAACACACTTAGCATTAGTTAAGATGCAAATTCTTTTCTAACTTTCTGAAAAATACAATTGCTATGTTTAACAGTACTAACATAGTATTTTAAGATAAGCCAATAAGTTATACAGATCCAAATAAAAGAAGTGATCTTCGTTATTCTTTTAAAACTGTTTAAGTATCCGCTAATAGTTAATGGTTCATTGGCAATGACACTTGATATTTTATGTTACATGAAAATTTTTAAATTTTTATGAATTTTTGAGTCATTACATTAGGACTTTTGACTAATTTGAGAATCTAAGCTGAATATGAGACCAATCCAGTAGCAGTTTCCCCATGCCTTCCCATGTTTGTCTTGTCATAATGTTGACATCAGATCCCTCGTCTAGGATAATATAGTCCATATCGTAATCTCCTATCTTAGCAATCATTCTTAACTTGCGTCCGATCTTGGATCTTTTTCCTACATGGTTTACTCTTTTGTATAGTCATGCCTCTTCTAGAGGTTATTCTATTAGAGTTGCCAATTCGATGACAACATCTTTATCTTGTATTAGCGATAAACAAATTTAAAAAAAATATTTAAGCTTACTAATCTTTCCTGTCGGTTGCTTTCAGAAAAACTGAACAAACCTTTTAGGCATCTCCAATATTGGTCTTCTTGATAGTGTAGGAGTAGACAGTGATGGTTGATTATTGTCGACGAATTCTAGTCATGTGTCCAATAATAGTTTGTTTTCTCTTTGGACATCAAACAAAACTTTCTTTTGTGTTGTTGGTCACACCTACGGTTGGTCACGTTATGCATCTTGGTCTGCTCCAATCACGTCACCTCTCCTTGTCACAACAACAATATTTGGTTCCCTTGGCTCATAAATAATCATATGGATTTTTTGGTTGGGATTCAGATTGGGATTTTGGAGAGGGTTTGGGTTTCCCACATTTCTATCCCGCCACTTCACAATCAACTGTGGACACTGTTCGATAATACGATCAAATTATTTTCAAGACGAACATGTCTTTATAGGGCTCACACAGTCCCTAGAAAAATGTCTTGGTTGTCCACAATGTTAACATATGTTTTGGCCTCTTTCACGACTAGATCCTCCTCCTTATCCTCAAGCTTGATAATTCCCCCCCACTGGGTTGAGGGTATTTTTTTCTGGGTATTGATTCTATGGATATTAGGGATGAGGATACAGAACTTCAGTCCTCTCAACTTGCATCTGCTCTTCATTTTTCATTAAATACATGTCGACTGTTTTCTCCTGCAACAACTACAATGCTCTGTAGTCCTTCTCATTGCGGCCTACTAATTTACAATATAAACTACTTGGTGCACTTATAATCTTCTGTAACTACAAACACTCTTTCGACTGATGGCCTCTAGTCTGGCATATTCTACATCAAGGCATCTCTTATGTATTTATTGGGTTCGACGCTCCTGCTGTGACATAGTTATTGAATGTCAGGAAATTGTCCTTATGGTATCCTTTAGTTCTGCATCTGGTACACCGTATTTATTCTTGGACTTCCTTCCATTTTTTAATGTACTGGAGTTGCAGTGTAATGTTAGCTAGCTACGATTGAGTCTGCATCATTCTTGCACCACTCTCTCATATATGTGAGGATTCTAGCTTCATGGCCAGCTCCAACGCTTCAGTCTACGACACAAAATTTTGTTGCATCAAGGGAATCCAGATGTGTAGAAACAACACCGCAATGAACCACTCTTTGTGTTGTATGTCTGACATCTGGAAGCTTACTTTAGCCATTAATGTCTTAAATGTCTGGTCTAAGTCCCACATAGACTCCGTAGACAATTGCTTAATCTATTTAATATCTGTAATACACTGAGATTCATATTTGGGATTTCTGGATTCATCTATTAGTACTGGTTGAATTTGGCTGAGAATTTTCTATGTGACTCTTGTTAGAACCACAAAAAAATTCATATACCAGTCCAGTGCATAACCCCTTAGGGTTGTGATCATCCGTGCCTTATTTATTGGCTTATCCTGGACCTGTCGCACGGTCCATATGAATTCACATAGAAACCAATGTTTCTTTGGGTATTCTAACCCATTTCCATTGAATATCAATAGCTTAATATCATTCCTAGCCATTATATTGGTCCGCGAACTGCTAGATAAAATGTTTGACTAGAAGGACTCCCTTGTCTATTATTCCCATAGTTAGTATTACTTGTATTGAAAAACCTACTAGGAGATGAGTTTATGGACCTTACCTCCGGAGGCGTACGCAAAGTCATGGGTGTGCCATATTCGTATTCTGGATCCGGGGATTCTTCTTCTTCTTCTTTTTTAGGGATAGGCTAATGTTCCTATTCTTCATCGCAAGAACCTCCGTCATAGTGCGACATCAACTTGTAGTCTTCTCCTCTGGTCGTACTGCAACTTCCTCTTCTTGTCACAGTTCTTCTTCTTTTTCTCGACCGAACTCTCCTTCCACTTCTTAGACGTCCACCCTCTAGTGCAGTTCCGCTATCACCAAGGAACATCTTAGCTTATCTTGCTCAATTTTTCTTGCACTTCCTCTGCGACATAACCCAGGTCTTTATATATAGTTCTTTACTCGTCATATTCCATTCTCAGGATCCCTTTCTCGCATACAAGCATCTTTATCAAAGTTCTTAAATATGTCAAGAATATTCCTCGTGGTCCTTGGAAAAGTTTTCTTTCCACCTCACTATATGATGTTATTGTGTCGAAAACAAACTTAGTAATATATCCCTCCAAAATATGCACTATCATTTTTTACCATAGATTTCGACGTCCTAAATGTCTAATTTTCGACACATTGATGTCAGCAATTCGACAGTCTGGTTTCTTTTAAAACGTCGGTTGAATTTCACATGATTTCTGATAGTGAAATACAGTTGTCAGATTTTCGACATATTGTTGTCGAACAATCGACGTAAAATTTCACTCCATCTATGTTGGAAAATTGACGAAGTCCCCTTCATCTTTGGTGCATATCTGATGACTAACTCCACTATGCAACCTAACAAATCTGCTTAATACCTGTCGGATAACTGACACACTGAAGGTGTCGGTTGT
Source organism: Pseudotsuga menziesii (assembly GCA_001517045.1). Taxonomy (NCBI): domain Eukaryota; kingdom Viridiplantae; phylum Streptophyta; class Pinopsida; order Pinales; family Pinaceae; genus Pseudotsuga; species Pseudotsuga menziesii. The sequence continues at coordinate 29,145 of LPNX010685628.1, forward strand.
GTAGCATAGTCGTCGGATTTACTAATTATCTGATGATAAGTGTCACTCCAAATATGTCATAAATCCGATGATGGATCCTTCTTGACGGTCGGATAATCGACGCACTGAAGGTGTCGGTTGTGTACCATAGTCGTCGGATTTTGCTGATTATCCGACGACAAGTGTCACTCCAAATATGTCGAAAAACTGATATGCAATCTGATTCCTATCAGATAACTCACGCACTAAAGGCTTTAGTAGTGTAGCATAGATGTCAGATTTACTAATTATACGACAACAAGTGTCACTCCAAATATGTCATAAAATCCGACGACCCTTTATAAATTTATAAAAAAAAACCTTTATAGCCCCAACAAGAAATTGGGAAGCTTGGAGCAGGTTTGGGGCTAGTGTCTAATTACAAAATAATTATGATTATCCAAACTATAAGGAATTCGAAGGGCCAATATATTGTAGGATTATAAATCCCATCTTACTGCTAAAGTGATATGTTTTTATGCCCTAAAAGACTAAGACCTATATAAACTCCATGGATTATGATACTCCACGGTTTACGATGGTTATGATATATTTGGTTCATGTATGTTTTACTTTTATGCTTGCTTGAGTTTTTAGGTTAATGTGATATGCCTTATCTCAGATTTGAATTTTAAATGGATTATATAATCTCGAAGAATAGGAACTAATGATGAATTTTAGATAATGAAATCTTGGGGCCTTACAATTGAAAAATATCCATAATTGAACAACTTACTCCACATGACAGAAGGAAGGGATTGCGTTTCCCTTCAAATCTTAGAGGATGTTAAGCATTCAAGGAAAAAAAAACCACAATGCTTACTAATTCAATTTGTTGGTTGAGGCATTTGAATTATAGGAGGAAAGGGACAAGTTCCTTAAAACTAGTTTGCATGATTATAGGAATCCAAGAGACGATCATTCTTCAATCAAGGATTGATTGAAGTTAGAAGTTAGAAGTTTTCAATTATAAATAGATATAGAATAGAGAGAGTTATAAATATATATAGAATAGATAGAAGTTTTGTTAATTCATTGCCATTTAAATTCAAAATTTCCAATAACATGTATTGTTCAAGCTGAATTTATTGTCATAAATTGTGATGTTATCTAACCCCATTGCTTGATTCAGGGTTTAGGCTCAATCCAAAGTGGTGATGGAGGTGGAATCCCCTCTACTCAAATATTAAATGGTTATTTTGTTTTTTCTTAATGGTTGTAATTTTCCTTATCATTCCCATTATTTTACTTAGCAGTATGCTTAATGGGGTCTCTATAATTGCTAATGGTTGTAAGGATTGAATGATATAGTAAAATACTTAGGATCCTAGATTCATTGATACAATCAGCTAAACTATTCACCCAAGAGCGTTGATATGAGGCCTCTCCATTCCCTTGCATATTGTCAAGGGAGTCAAGAGTGAATATCATGAACTCATTAAGATGAAGAGACAAGTGGATGAACTATCAAACTTGAGCATTTGCTTTGTTAATGTAGATTAGATTTAGTTTGTTGTTTGTCATTCATAGGATACATCTGAGAAAGTTAAGAACTCATGGTTTCACGTATAGTGCAATATAGAACATATGAATCATTACACCCGTAGGTTTATAATTAAATTATACTTAATTATACAATGTAAAAAATGGATGTGCACTAGCCCCAAGGGTTGTCTATCATAGCTTGTGCAACTAAATTCTGAGATCTTGCTGAGATTTAGATGCAGTGTTCATGTCCTTAGTTCGATTTCCACGGGGTTATGCAAACTAAATCTATGTCACCCTTTACATTAGGTACCTTCCTCGAAATGTGGGATGTGCTTGAGATTTTCTCAAGGATTTATTTCCAAGGAAATAGAAAAGAAAAAAAGTGGATATGCATTAGTAACTAGTTAATCAATTCAAGAGGATTATTTTTTGTATAAATACATGGTTGGAGAAAAATAAAAATATACATCATCATAACAAACATAAAATAAGAGATAATGTAAGAAAATAAACTATGTAAAACACATTAAGCATTCCCTAGGATGGCAATTGAAGCTCTAGTATTTGATTGCCGACAAAATGAGAAAAGGGCTCTTTAAGGGGATTCTTCTCCTTGATACTAAATATATAAAACTTGTTAATGGTCACTTCACAAATGACAACTTGAGTAGCTACTAATTCTTCCTTGCATAAAATCAATGGACAATAAACATATACAATTGCATTTGATGTTGTCTTTATACTGCTATGTTATGAAAATGACAGCTTGAGTGGTCATTTGGATGGTCTTGATTTTGGGATACAACAAACTTGTAATTTTTCCATCATGTTGGGACTATTTAAAATTTTAAATCAGTAACTTAACCTTCATTCTCGACTGTCCTATAGATTATTTAACCATATTTGGAAGTTAATTTTGATCACTTGTCTAAATATACCTTATAAACTAGTATCTGGTCACTTTCCACGATTATAAATCCATTGAGAAAGTGTTTCCTTTTAATATTGGAGGATTAATTGTTGATGGGATGGGTTATTATTGGATCAATCTCTTACAAACTATCCCTTTAAGTCAAAATAGTCTTCTTAACGGACTACCAACTTTTCCATACTTGCTGCTTAAAGTGACAGTTATTTGGTTGCATCTCCAAGAGTCTCTTTGCAAACGCTAGTATATATTGATGTTACTTTTACCAAGAAGTTTTAAATTGATATTTCTCAAATCTCATTGTATATTCTAATGCATTAATAACTCAGGTTCCTCCTTGCCTATATCTCTGCTAACCTTTTGGACTGTATTTTAGCCTTCTTGGAGTGTTGCATTGAGAACCTTTACTATTCATAATTGTCCTCAATTTGATAAGGAATCCAATTAGTAATATCTTTAAAAAAAATGGTCCATTGTAACCACTAAATGGGGGTTTCTAAAACATTTGAGCCATACTATTGTTGTTGTTACTATTGCAAACAAAGGTATTGGTCATGAAAATGTTCAACAACTAAATGAAGTTGGGAGAAAAGCTACCTCTGTTGCTAGAACAACACAGTAGTCTACAAGTCCTCCCATGCTATACATATACACATGCTTGCCTTTACAGGTTGAAAATTTGCTCTTCTCCTTCATTCCTGGTGTGTCATCTTTACATCATATGGTTGAATGAGACATGCAACTAACATACGTGTTGGAAAAATTGTTGTCATCATTGGTATTGGTGGAGTAGGATGTAGTTGTTTGTAGATGGAAAAGGTCGTTGGAGGTAGCAAGATAATTGTTGTTGATGTTCAATATGAAAAGATTAAGAATGCTAGAAAGGAAGGAGCAACCCATACTATGAATAAATTGGAAGTCAATGTTGTAGATACACTGAAGAAATTAATGCTAACTTCACAAATGACACCTTCATCACCATCCTTGAGGAGAATGAAATGAAGAATAATAGTTTGGAGCATGTTACCCCCTATTTCCATAGGGTGTTTACTTGGGGTTTTTAAGAAGGTTGTGGTACTATTCTGAAGATTTTGGACAGTTTGAAGCAGTGAATAGTAGAAGTGAATGTTCCCTTTATCAAATATGGAACATTACCTATAAAGTTGTAGCAACAAATAGTAAATATCTCTGTGTAATTTTGAGGCATGGTTCCTGATATAGATGGGTATAGGTGGCCACCCACCTATTCCATTGACTCAAAACAATTTCTCATGTTGACAATTTTCTTGTAATTTTCTATGATTTTTCGGATCCTAAACTTCTGGGGCAGTTTTGAGGCCCTAAACGACATTTTTTGGCGATTCGAGGGCCAAATGGTTGCCTTTGGCATGCATTTGGCCATAATGAAAAGGTGTAAATATTAGTAGACCTTTCCAACGGGACATAAAGCGCCCCAAACAGAGAATTTATGCAAAAGTTGTGACCCCAAGAAGTTGACTGTTCAACTAACCACCTTGGGCCGGAAACTTCATGACGATTCATCTCCTAGGGTTAGTTTTAGGGTTTTACACCTCTCCAAGTCTTTATGATAAAAGGCCATTCGGCCTCCTTTTGTATTAAGCTTGTAACAAGTGAGCATAGCTTCCACATCTCTTCTTAGAGATACAACTGCCACCATTCTAGCTGCTTTTGTTTTATAGTCTGTTCTATTTCATTCATTTAATAGAATCTGAGTTTATTGTATCACTCTGTTTATCACCATATATATCTATGCATTTGAATATATATATGCTCTTTCATTTCGTTCTCACATAAATTCGGATTAGTGGTATCAGAGCTTTCTGCTCTTGTGGTTTCTAGGTGCATGTCCCTGACGAGATATGAATATCGAGAGTCGGGTCTCCAACTAGTTGAGCTTGGGGAAAATACTTCTCGTTGTCCCAAGCAACCTCACATGGCGGGAGAAGAAAATATAAATGAAGGAGCAGGAGATCCTGTCGAAATGTTTCTCGAGGAATCCCTCGCACGACAGAGGAACGAGATGATGGATAACTTCGCCCATATCCTTATAAGAATGTCGACGACAGTAGACGCACCTTCAATGAGCAACCATTTCGGGGGTGCGACTCCCTTCAAGGTACAAATTAACTTTGACATCCCCTTATTTGAAGGAAATATAGATGCAGATGCTTTGGAAAAATGGTTAATTCTGTTAGAGGGTTACTTCTTTGTTCAAATTTTTTTCGAAAGTGAAAAGATCACCTTCGTGCTCCTTAAGTCCCTCCCCCATGTCAAAGATTGCAGGATGGGTAGTTCGAGAGGCATGTAAAGGATGAATCTGATATATTCAAAACAGATCCCACTTGGGCATATTTTTTTTATGCCATCAAAGAAGAATTCTACACTGTTGGAAACTATGATGACCAATACACCTGGTGGACGACATTACGCTAGGAAAGAGACCAAACAGTGTCGGAGTATACTAATATATTCCATACCCTACGCTCAAAGATGGGTATTAGATACTGTGAATGACACTTGGTTTTGAAATACTGCAATGGGTTGCACAGGTACATTCAGTCAGAGATGGATTTCCTAGACATATCCTCACTAGGAGTAGCTTACCGATACACCATAAAAAGCGAGCAAAATTTTAAGCAAAAGAATAAGCGAGATTTTGCATCTACAAATTAGCAGCAGAAGCCAGGAAAAAGTCTCCCTAACTCACAACCCAAAGAACAAAGCAAGGATGCTCAAACTCCAAACAACCAGTCCAAGCCACATACAAAGAAGGGTAATGGGAAATCGAAGAAGGACACCGACAAGTGGTGCGAGTTCCATTAAAGCCCCTAACACAACAATGATGAATGCCGCTCAAAGCAGTCATTATTGGCGGAGACAAAATACCTGGATCCAGACTCTGACTCTGACACTGATGTAGAGAAAGAAAGGGGTAAGCAGATCATTGACGCAGAACCTAGTGCCACCATAGCAACCGCAAAGATCGAGCCAAAAGAATAAGAGGATCCCAAGGAAGTGGAGCACCTCTTCCACTCACAACTATGGGTGCAGGGGGCTCCACTATATTTCATTGTTGACAATGGTAGTCAGAAGAACCTCTTCTCGGTTGAGGTCATCAAAATATTGAAGCTTCCAACAGTTCCACATCCCCAACCCTACAACATTGGTTGGCTGAGACATGGATGATACATCCGCCTCATTCAACAGTGCCTCCTCTTCTACGACATCAAGCCCTTCAAAGATGAGGTAATGTGTGATGTTTCCCCACTTTAAGTTTGTAATTTTCTTTTAGGACAACCATATATGTGGAAACACCATGATGTGTATGAGTCTAGAACTTCTAGTGTCATTATTACTTTGGGAAATAAACTCTACAGGATAAGAGAGACACTTCCTGCTACTGCAATGTCTCTCATCACAACGAAGCAGTGCAGGAAGGTAATCTCCTAGACAAGGAAATTCATACTCTTCATGCTTCATTCTAAGGGGGAATGAAAGATCATAACAACATCCATTGCCTCCACATAGAATCCCTCTACATAGTAGAAACAGGTGGACAAGATCATGGAATCATACAAAGACATATTCGCCATGCCTGTTGGGGTTCCAATACATTGTCAAGTCAATAATTCCATTGATTTTATACATGGTGTGACTTTACCTAATGGACCAGTCTATAGAAATTCCCTCATGGAGAATGAAGAAATCAAATGCCAGATTCAAGAGCTAATCCAAAAGGGGGACATTCGACCCAACTCCTCACCCTATGGGAGCCCAATTGTGTTGGTACAGAAGAAAGATGGGACATGGCGACTCTGTATTGACTACCGAGATCTAAACAAGATCATGACCCAAAATCGGTATCCCATTCCCCAGATTGATGACCTCCTAGATCAGTTCAAGGGGGCCAAGTATTTCAACAAGATTGACCTGAATTCCGGCTATCATAAAGTGTCGATTGAGCAGACCGATGTTTTGAAGATTGCCTTCAAATATTGGGAAGGACCTTTTGAGTGGTTGGTCATGCCTTTCAGCTTGAATAATGATCTGAAAACCTTCATGAGGATGATGGATGGAATTCTACGGCCATTCACCAATTCCTTTGTGGTCGTATATCTATATGATATCCTCATCTACATTAGAACATAGTAGAACATCTCCAGCATATCCACTAGGTCCTCAGCACCCCGCGACAACACAAGTTATATGCCAATATAGAGAAGTGCTCATTTGGCATGGAAAGGGTTTAGTATCTACGATACATTATGGACAAACATGGTGTTCATGTAGATCTGGCCAAGATCCAAGCCATTCACGATTGGTCGACCTCGACAACTCTCACATAGATTCAAGGATTCCCAGGCCTTGCAAACTTCTATCGCAAATTTGTGTTAGGATTCTCTAATATTGCTTGGTCCATTAGCTAGGTGACCCAGGGGGGATCTAAGGTGAATTTCATCTAGACCAAGCCACAACAACACACATTTGAGGAGCTGAAGCAATGCTTATGTTCGACACCTTTCCTTACCTTACCAGATCTACAACAACCCTTTGAGATCGAGACAGATGCTTTATACTACACTGTTGGTGCAGTCTTCACTCAACATGGCCATCTAGTGGCATATCACAATGAGACACTCTCAGATACAGTTCGTAAGTACCCCACCTATGACAAGGAAATTTACTCCATTGTCCAAGCCTGTCATCAATGGAAGCATTACATCCTTGGAAAATAAGCAGTCATCCACACTGATCATAAGTCCTTGCAATTCATGAAAACCCAAGGAAAGTTATAGAATGACCACCACTAGAAGTGGTCCACTTACTTGCATCAGTTCCACTTGAACATTAAATATAATAAGGTCAACCCCAATCGAGTCGATGATTGCCTCAGTTGACCTCCAGTGGTGACATTAACCACGATGCTCAACTCTTGCGGCCACGAGACCTCTAGGTGGTCTCAACTATATGACAATGATCCCGAGTTTGTTCCTATCTATCAATCATTATGTGTAGGTACACCAATGGTAGACTTTAATCTTTAGGAAGGATTTTTATGCCACCTAGACCATCTCTGTGTTCCTTCAAGCGAGCGTGCGAATATGATTTTGGGAATCACATTACAGTCGAGTGGTAGGGCACTTTGGTATTGAGAAGACAGTGGCAGTTTTACAGAATTATTTTTATTGGCCCAAAATCTGACAAGACGTCGAGCGATACATTAGATCATGCACTATTGCGCCATCACAAAACCATCCATTAAAAAGCAAGGAATGTACACCCCCCTTCCCACTCCAAATGGGCTATGGGAATTCATATCCATGGATTACATGTTAGGACTACCTTCAACTAAGCATGGCAATGACTATGTGTTTTTGTTTGTGGATCAGTTCTCTAAGACAACCATTCTGATAGCTCGTAAGAAGAGAATATTTGCCGAAGCCACTGCTAAGCTATTCTTTGAACATGTTTTGGTTCATTTTGGGCTGCCACAAACTATCATTTTAGATTGGAACGACAGGTTCTTGAGCACTTTCTGGTCTAGTCTATGGTCATTGATGGATTCCAAGCTCACTAAATTGACTGCCTTCCACCCTTAGACTGATGGACAAACAGAGGTAGTCAACTGGATGATTGTGCATATTCTGAGAATGTACAATTCTAAACATCCCTGCACATGGGATGAGAGCCTTCCTCATGCTCAACATAGCTATAACCGAGCTCTGCATAGCTCTACCGGTCACAACCCTTTTCAGGCGTGCTTGGGTTTCCAACCATTGGCCACGATTGATGTAGCTCAGCCCCTTGCATCCACACAGGAGGAATATTCTCATGCTTAAGCCAAGATTGATAAGGCCACCATATTTGTTGAATAAATCCATCACATTCACCAATAGGTCCATGACATTTTCGAGAAGGCCAATACTAAATACAAGCAATGACATGACCAACATCGGGTTCCACAGAAGTTTCAGGTTGGGGGTAAGGTTTGGTTGCATTTATAGAAAGAGAGGCTCACAGGGCCCCATTGGAAGCTTCATCCACTTCGATATGCGCCATACACCATCACTAAGGAAGTTGGTGATAATGCTTTCGAATTAAGCCTTCCTCGAATCCTTGACTTGCACCCAGTATTCAATGTGGAGCTCCTTTGACCGTATTTTGCACCACTGTTGGACACCTCGGAGGTGGAAGAACAATTGACACCTGAAGAGCTTAATCCTGACTACATGGAACAAGAAACCATTGATAAAATCATGGACACACATGTTAAGGGAACCCTCCAGTAGAATATCCAACTATACCGTGTTGTTAAAGCAGGGCAACTCCTCCACCACGGCAAGTGGCTCACTAAGAGTCAAGTTCGACAGAAGTTTCCCCATTTGATGGGGGGACTCAACACAATGGATACCATTACTTTCTAAGGGGGGAGGACTGATCTAGATGGGTATAGGTGTCCACCCACCTATTCCATTGGCTCAAAATAGTTTCTCATGTTGACAATTTTAGTTTCTCATGTTGACAATTTTCTTGTAATTGTTTTGCGGTTTTTTGGGTCCTAAACTCTTGGGGCAGTTTTGAGGCCCTAAACGATGTTTTTTTGGAAATTCGAGGGGCTAATTAGTTGCTATTCACATGTATGTTGTCTCATTCAAAATTTTAAAATCTTGAATAGACCTTTCCACCAAGATATAGAGCGACCCAAATGGAGATCGTATGCAAAAGTTATGACCCCGAGAAGTTGACTGTTCAACTAACCACCTTGGGGCCGCAAACTTCATGATGATTCATCTCCTGGGGTTAGGTTTAGGGTTTTCCGCCTCTCCAAGGATTTATGATAAAATTCCCTTTGGCCTCCTTTTGTATTCAACTTTTCATGAGTGAGCGTAGCTTCCACATCTCTTCTTAGAGATACAACTACCAGCATTTTAGTTGCTTTTTCTTTATAGTCTGTTTTGTTTTATTCATTTAATAGAATTTGAGTTTACTGTATCACTATGTTTATCACCATATATATCTGTGCATTTGAATATATATATATATATGCTCTTTCATTTCGTTCTCACATAAATCCGGATCAGTTCCACTCTATAACTACAATAAAGAAAAGTACAAAGCTAATATGGGAAAAATATTAGGGTTATAAAACAACCAGATAGCAAATCCGAGCATACATCTCTTGGCAGTTTGTAAACCTATGCAACATGAGTAATAAAGTTTGTATACATCATCTAGTAGCATTGGGTAGTATTGTATTTCTTTATAATGTAATGACTGCATCAAGGTTAACTTGCAATTAGTATAGTTTATGTTGAAAATGTGACAGACTAGAAACTTCTTCCGACTCATGTCAAGAAAATTATTGAGGAATACTTGGATGAAGATTTAATTAAGGCATACCCGAGTGAGGAATACACTCAACAATTTGTTCTATGGAGAGTATGAAATCAGTTACGACCTAGAATACATAAAATACAATAGCAACAAATTAATCTAGTGAAGATTGCTCCATTTTTATGAATAGACCTACGCACATTCCAAGTCATCTAATTGTGAAGGAAATTGCCCATATTTTGGTAATATGTATGGATTGGTTGGGATCAAGGATGTATGGCTATTGATTGGGGACAACAACCTTAATCCAACATTTGTCTCCCAGTTTTGAAGCTTTTATTTGATGGAATATAGTGGGTTTCTATTAGGGTGTTTCCACTCCTTGGACATGCTTCTAGTTTGAGAACACTTTGATAATAAAAATGTCGATTAGATAATGTTTTATTTGGACATCCTTAGATTTCATCCCATCTAATAAGGTAATTTGCAGAGCAACATTAAGGCATAGCATTCAAACAATGTTCCAAGACAATGATAACCTCTAGCATTCCATTGCACTATGTTGGTTATTGTGATGATCAATTACGGACAAAATTTGGATATTGGTCATTTAGTTGGAGCAGTTTCCTTGTGTGGACTAGGTGGTGGAATTTGGTTAGTGGAAGGAGGCAATTGGAAAATGGATGTAAGTTTAAATGATCTAAGACTCTAGATAAGTTCAAAAGGGAAATTGAGAGTCGAAGGGGAATCATGATGTATGATATTGGCCTTTGCTTGATTATGTATGAGAAAATATAGAATTAAGGGAAACAATAGGGCATTAATGGAGGCCATAAGAGGTTATATTTTGGCTCGTGGATCCATTGGATCATGGATCCTTTTCCATTAATGATAGCCCAATGCTTTTCTTCCCAATTTGTTGGAAGTTGAACTGACACATGAAATCACCGAAGAAGAGTGCTAAGGCTCAAATCACAAATGAATGGGGCCTACATCCTTGTGAACTTAGAAACTGGATTCTTCAAGTTTTGATTGATGAATAAAATGTGAGGAAGTCAAGATCAATTAGATTTTCCCTAAGTATTTTTGCAAAATGTACATGCAACAAAGCTATGTTGCTTAGCCAATAAGGTCGAAATGAATTTGTTAAATATCAACATTTTCTTACTTAACTGATGAATATAATTGGCAATATCAATTCGCGACAGTTTTATCTTTCATCAATAAATAATTATCTTCTCTATAATCTTCAGGATATTCAAATAGTGTCCATGGAACCTCCTAATCCATATTAATATTGCTAACATCCAGATCATAGTTTTGAGGCTTTCCAGAACCTAGAGTGTGCCCTGCAAAGAAACTATTTGTCAAACACAGAGCCTGATGGAAGGATGAACTATTGGAGTTCAAACTAATATTAGTGGAAGATGAAAAATGAATCTTAACAAGTTTGTGGTGGGGAGGATGTGAGGAGAGGAGTGCGATAAGGCACATGATAAGAATTACAGAAGAAATGGATTATAGTATTAACAATATGAATCTCTTCATTTTCATAGCATATCTGGTTACATGGGTATATTGTTGGAGATTTATAGCAATGAAAGAATCTATTTAAGGGAAAAAATCAACCTAAATACCAACATGCGGTCTCAAAGTTTCTAAAAACTTGTAAGGGTTAGGATAAGAAACAAACTTGGGAATGAAGAACCTGAAAGTACAAGGATAGGAACCCAGTGGATAACAATCTATGGTCATAGATATCTGCATAAGTCCAAAACCCCATTCACCTTGCATTGGAAACTCTCTCCAATGCTAGGAAATGATGCTAATTTTTCCTTCTTCCCTTAATAGTCCCTCGATTTGTACCATGAAAACCCTAGGGTAAATGTAATAAGGTAAGTGCAAGGCCCTTTTAAGAAGGTTATTGTTGATAGAAATATGCAGGGGGGTTTGCAATGGATATTAATTTTGGGATGTCCATGATAGTATTTGGAGCAGAAATAATGGATTGAGCAACTCAAACTTTATTTTAACCCAAATCTTATATGAACTAGAGAAGAGAATTTCTAGGAATATTCAAGCATTGTTGGCTTCAGGAAATTACCCGAAATCCATCAAATATACATACATAATAATAATGAACCAGACATAGATTACCATCACACCTTAACACATTAGTGTAGAGATATTGAACACGCGACTGCGCTACTACCATGTTTCATTTTGTAGTAGGATTTTAACTAGTACACGATGAACACATAACATGTGCATAAAGTTTTTAACTTTTGATGTAATATCACAAGTTATTTACGATCTTGGGAAACCCTAGGTTTGTATCTGCAATCTAATTAGATGCAAAAAACGTATCTATTATTTAGACAACAATTGTGTTACAATAAAAACCATTCAAAATCGATAACAAGGAACCTAACATTTTCAACCAACAAAACATGTGTCCATGTTTTTTGACTTCTAAGCATATTTGATAATTTCTAAGCATACTTGATAATTTCTATTAGCAATTAAATCAAGTAAAAATAATAGGGAACAAAGAATGGTCCAAATTGACCAAGTATGGAATACAAATCAAATTAACAGAAGCAAAATATGTATGAGAATTAGGAATATGTTGCTGATACTAATTATAATTTTTGGTACAACTTACCTTGACTTGTGGAGCTTTACCCTGTCTTCTTTTGCTTTACCTTTCAAAACATCTTTCAACATACTACAAATATTTTCTTGTTGCAATAATTTCATGTTAGGACCCATCAAAAAAATATTTGCATGTTTATGAAAATAACAAAATGAAGCTAAAAAATACAGTTTGAGTAGTTTGTCTCAATGAATAAAAACAACATTAATAATGAACATTTTTAATTTAACAATGTAAATTACGATAATATTAAAGTAATAAGATATTACCCAAGGAAACATGGAGAATCACAACACTATGTATATAAGGCCATCGATCACATCAAAACACCGATTTTTTCTTTTGAAATATGAAAATGTTTTCCAAGGCTATTTGTAACAAGTTCCAATGGACAAGTCAAATAACAATAGTAAAATTTAAACACTACAATTATAGAAATAAATATGGGAAATGTATAATTCTTTACCATTCATTGAGCTCCTCTCTGTTTCGAGAATAATTTAATATTCTCTACTGAACAGGACAAACCACGTGAAGGTGAAATCTCTTATGGCTCCTCCCCCCCCTCACATCACTCTCAATTCCCCAAAACCAATGCATCTATTTGCAATTTTGTTTTAGTGCAAATTCATTCATTCAGTAGCTGAAAAAAACATTCATTGATTCAATAACCGATAAAACCATTCATTAAATAGCGGAAAAAACCATGCACGACATTGTATTAAAAAAAATAATTACTCAAAATTTCTTTAGTCACTTCTTTTTTACTTTTCTTCTCTTTAAAAAATGAGCAAGACGCACATCTTCTGGAATTTGTTGTTCGGTTCCTGGTGCTTCATCAACTTGTGTTGATGTCTCGCTAATAGACTGCTCGCCATGTGGATCTTGCGACAAGGGGCTTGGAATTGCTGCAATAATGTGAAAATGTTGTATTAATTTTTTTTGGTTTTATAATTACAGGTATTTCATTTAAAAAACTTTACAAAGGTGTTTTTTTACCTGGTGTGGGCACATCATGTTCTTCACTTTTCCATCCAGGATCAACCTGTACAGTGTGACCATCTACATGCTTTGTAGTTGAAATATGGAGAAGTACAATTAATGCTCACCATCTGCAATTATCTATACAAAAATGTAGCATATGAATAAATTCATTACCAAGAATCGAAGCATCATCTTCGACTGGTTGTTGTACATCATCGAAATTAAGGGGATCATTGCTTTCCTGCTCAAAACAGAATAAATATTTTATGTTAATTGTTTATAACGAATAGGTTGCGTGACAATTATTAAATTTTCATTAAACTATATATATTTTATATACCTGTGCACTAGATAGATCACCAGAAGATCGTGTATGCCCAGACAATCTTTTTCAGCGTTCAACAACAGCTTCAAATTCGTGTTGAAAGACAAGATTCAAGTTTTCGTGAGTGGGTACTTATTTGAATCGGTCGGCCTGCATATTTGCATAACGTCATTAATTTTTGATTTTGCGTTGGGTTAAAACGAAAATAATTTTCAATTTATTATTTGGATGTATTATTGGGTTTTCGATACTTACAATTCATGCTGCCAAATTCGAATAACCACTAGGACCAAGCTTGTGCTGACCAATTTTTTCCATTCTTGCCTTTGTGGCCTTTGATGTGTCTGACAGAATAATCAAGTGTTGAATTAAGTTAGATGTTCCAAATTCAATATAAAAATTAATAATAATAAGGGTTACCATTACATTTTGTAAAGTATTGCATACCTCCTTGTGCCTAGTGGTATCTTTCTTGATTTTCTCAGAGCCCTCGCTTTTCCATTTTTCACTAGGGATTTCCACTCCCTTAATGGAATCATCGAAAAGCGCTCATACCTAGGGTTCCTTTCTAGGTGAACTTTATATTGGTCTCAGACAATCTTCATATGTTGTCTAGCTATATTTAGGACCTTTGCTGTATCAAAGGTATCTTTGTCGAACAAGTCAACCAACTGATTAGTCATCTCATCCTTTGAATTTCTTGTCTGTTTGTCCCACCTTGTGTGGAAGGTGGGCTCGAAGATCTCCAAGGTCAGATCATTTAGATTTTTTGTTAGGATATTTAGACACTTAGGAGTTAGTTAATATCAACTTGTGTAATATACCCGTTAGGTAAAAGTGTGTTTCTTTAGTATGTATTAGTATGCATTTGTAAATATTCTAATCCGACGGTTACGATATGTTCTAGACATAGAGTGATCCGACGGTTCAACTTCTATTAGATCATACCTACCATTGATCCGTGGCTTAATACTCGATTGGTCCATGATCTCTATTTAAAGAGCATGGAGGGTCCTTGGCTAGTTGGTCGATTATGAGAAGCTCATGTAACTTTCTTTCTTTTGCATAATAAATTGCTCCAAGTAGCTATTTGGCTGGGGACGTGGACTGTTTCCCTCTCAAGGGTTTTAACCACGTGACAAACATCGATGTATTGATCTGTGATTCATTTGTGTGAAGTGGTTGCTCTAGGTGTTCAATCTTTTGGGAGTACCCTGTGTACTCAAACATGGTATCAGAGCATTTATGAAGAGTCGCTTTCGGTTTTGATCAAGATCTAGAACCAGTGTTGCTGAAACTTTGAAAGGGTTTCTGGTTCTGGATTTTCTGTGCATTTATGGCCCATGGGAGCTATTCCATTGCGTTCAGAGCACCATTTCCATTGGGAAACACCATTTCCACAAATCTGAAGGTATAATTTTACAGTGACGGATTTGTTTATTTTTTTTAAATCTCTCATATTTTATCAGTTTTATTATTAGATATTTACTGTTTTAGTCTCGAACTGTTGCCTTCCCTGGCTGCGTATTCCCTTTGCCGTGCACCTTGCGCGATCGCAGCGAATCAAAAATAGAAAGGGAAAGTTTTTTTTCTTGTCTTCTCGGCTTTGTATGCTCTTTGTTGTGCACCTTGTGCGATCATGGCGAATCAGAAACAACAAGAAAACTTGAAAACATAGACTTTCCGGGTAAGCTAACCAAGATCTAACCCCACCCATAGAGTGGAATTTTTTTTTTGTTTTTCGTTTTTTTTGTGTTTTGCAGAAAAAAAAAGGCAAGCACAGAGAACGAGAGAGAAGAGTAAAAAAAAAAAGAATCCCCCTTCCTCTTTCCATTCTTTTACATACCTTTTAAACTTAGCTCACTTGGTTCAAAGTTGCTTTCTTCCTTAATAGGTCTTGAGTTCAAGTCTTATTAAGTTACTTTTAGTGCATGCAATTTCTATTTTCAAGTTACTTTATTATAAAAGTGCATCTCACATAAATAAAATGAAATAAAAAGTGAGTCACTTAAGTCTTTTAATTTATTGACGCACTATTTAAAAGTAACATTATTGTAAAAGTGAACATCGCTTATTTTACAACAGTGATTCACTTAAAAAGCAACTTTCTTGTAAGTGATTGTCAAAGGTTCATCTTGGGAAGAAGGGGGTTATTTTTTTTTAGTTGGTCAAGTTGATATTTGCCACGTCACTATTGAGGACATCTTCAACATTTTCTTTGATCAAGCATAGCTTCATCATCCAGAATCAGTTTTCAGTGCTGTTTTTTTTCAAACCGCATATTTTTTTGAAATCTTTGCATCCAGATAGTTAGTTTCTGTTTTTTCAGTCATTATTTTATAGTATGGCTGCCCCTTGTGATATTATACTTACAAGTTCTAACTATTTCTCATGGAAATATCGTATGGAGGATGTTCTACGAAGTAGGGGACTTTTCAAGATAACCATAGGGAAAGAAACAGAACCCACTGATGATGATAAGAAAATTAAATCGGAAAATAGATGTGATGAAGCTCGTGGATTGATTAGGATGTCAATCTCTACTAATTTGCGATCCACATATCTGGAATTGATGAACTTGGTATAGCTTGGGAAAAGTTGAAATCTGTGTTTGGTAAAGACAATATGGTGACTGGTCTGTTAGGAACCCATGTCAATCCTTCTCTTTACCGTGTTAGTATATTGTTGTTGGACGCATATGCTTTGTAAGTTGTCCCATAGTAATTGTTGATCCATAGTTTGTGTTATTGTTGTTGGGCGCATATTCTTTGTAAGCCGCCTGTAGTATTTGTTGATCCATAGTTTATATTGGCCCATGGTTTTGACCCATAGTATTGGCGCCTATTTTTAGTATATAAGTGTGTGTTGAGGCCAAGGAAGTCACCGTGAAGTTATTTTGTATTGAGCTTGCTCAAAGGAGGTTTCCCCCTCAAAGTGGCCTGCGATTAATATAAAAGTGATTTTGAGTTCTGCTGCTATATCGTGTATTTTGATTACTTGTTTGCTGCAGGGTGCTCACATCTCGTATCAGAGCGCTTTCTTGGGCTCGTTGGGTGAAATTTCTGCCCAATTTTTTTTTCGCTTCTGTTGCAGGTTCGGATCTGGGAATAATCCCTATCCGCTTAACTGTGGGAAGTACTTGGGCATAAGCCCTAAAACTCATTGTGAGGAGTACCACAGGAACCTCGAAGTAGCTGGCCCATTGAGAGGACCTGCCAGCGAAAAGGGCAACGATCCCTACCTGATTGACTAGTTCCCACCCGTGAGGTAAACCAAGAGCTGTCATTTGTGGCCAAGCGGTTATCAGTTTTACCTGAGCTGTGGAGTGAGGGGTACTGCCCCAATACGCAAGCCGTCAGACAGCATTGGTGGCCGAGTGAATCCCTTGAACCGATAGGAAGCCGCACATACCTGGGGTCCATATCTATTTTTAGTTGCATAATCATAGATTTCCTCTGTCCAGAACTATTACCGGTTAGTTTCGCGCCATTGCATATCCATTTGTTTCCGATCACTTCTGCGCCGTTGCAGATTCCACTGTTTCCGATCACTTTTGCACCGTTGCAGATCCCTTAAAAAAAGTATAAAATTCTGTTTTTCGGCCATATCTACTTGGTTTCAACTCTGTTTTCCCTGAAACTTCACTGACACCTCTGCAATTCCATTATGCATATTTCATTCCTGAAGACCCTATCCCAAATTCCACTTCCCAAAACCTGAAATCCCACATTTGTCTATTTTTAGGGTTTGCGATAACTCCTTCGATTTTCACCCAAACACCTTCAAATTTTTCCACCGTATTCCTTTCCTCATTATGCTTCTTTGTCCCTCTCTACCAAATTTTCTCATTCTTTCACCCCGCTCCTAAAATCCCCATTTTTTGCTTCCTTGTCCTTTCGACAATGTCCAAAACTTACTCAAACCCAAATTACCCTTCCGATTTTTTCCCAAATCTAGATTTTCCTCTACTGAAACAGTTTTTGTTTTTGTTTTTCTACCCACTCCCAAAAAAAAAACTCTTGGTTATGGTTGTCACCTGCACAGGAGCAACAACCATGGAGGAATCACTTGCAGCCATTCAAGCCAAACTCTAGGAACTGGATGAAAAATTTCTCGGTCTCCATATTGAGCATTCAGCTATGAACACCAGATGACAGTCCGAGTCTTCATCAAACAATGGGTTCTCTTCTTCCAGCAATTTTTCGCGGTCCGAAGCTCGATTTTCCTCGCTTCACTGGTACTGATCCCACTGGATGGATCTATCATGTAGAACAGTATTTCAGTCTTTATAATACTTTTGATGTCCACCAAGTTCCACTTGCCTCCTTTCATTTGGAACAGGAAGCTCTTTAATGGTATCGTTGGTACATCAAGGCTCATGAAGAGCCAAAATGGACTGATTTTTGCTAGCTCCTTTTGCAACGATTTGGTCCTAGTGCTTTTGATGACTTCACAGGAGCTCTCACTAATCTTCGCCAAATTGGCACTGTGAAAGAGTATCAAACTGAATTTGAGAAACTAGCTAATCACACTGAAGGATTACCGGATGACTTCTATCGGAGTTGTTTTATCAGTGGTCTAAAGGATGCAATTTGCTCTGAGGTCAAAATGTTCAGTCCCAACACAATGATGGAAGCCCTGAGGTTGGCTAAGTTGGCAGAAGACAAGATGACATCCCAACAGCGCTCCAAATCCTCTTTTGTTCCCTTCCGAAATATGGGTTCTCAACGACCTCCCATTCCGCCAGCTCCTCGCTCACCTCCAATCAAGCATTTGTCTGAAACAGAGATGCAGGCACGCAGAGAAAAAGGGCTTTGTTATAATTGTGATGAGAAATTCAGTCGGGGACATCGATGTGTTCAACAAAAGCTCTATCGCTTGGATGTGGATTCTCCACCTGCCTCTGAAATTGGTGAAGAAGCTTTCGATACAATGGATGCTCCAGTTGACACTCAGGAGCCGCCTACTGAACTCCATCTCAGGACGACCAGCCCGAGATATCCCTCCATGCTTTAGCTGGAGTCACTGCCCCCCAAACAATGCGGGTACGCGGTTACTTCAAGAAGCTTCCTCTTACAATACTCATTGATTCTGGCAGCACTCATAATTTCATTGACCCTCGGATCGCCAAACAAGCTCATTGTTTTCTCCATCCTTGCTCCAACTTTGAAGTCATGGTTGCCAATGGGGGCACCTTACCTTGCAAAGGGAAGTGTCGTAATGTGCGTATCTCTATGGGAGATTATAACCTCCGCTCTGACATGTTTGCCTTGACCTTAGGCGGATGTGATGTGGTTTTGGGCGCTCAATGGCTGCGTACACTTGGCCCCATATTATGGGATTTTGCTGAACTTTGGATGCAGTTCTCCCCCGATGGACACAAACACACATTGAAAGGATTACAACCAGGGTCTCTCAGCATCATCAGTTCACATCGCATGGAAAAAATCCTTAAGAAGAGTTCCCATGGTGTCATCGCTCAACTCCATTCCATTCAAATGAAACCATCAGCGGCCCCCACTACTCCTTTGGATCTCCAACAAATTCTGGATCGATATACATGTGTTTTTGCTGAACCAGTGGGACTTCCACCTTCATGCCCAGAGGACCATCGTATTCAGCTCCTTCCTGGCAGTATTCCTCCCAACATCAGGACCTATCGCTACCCATTTCACCAAAAAACAGAGATTGAACTCCTCGTTAGGGACTTACTGAAGCAAGGTATTATTCGCCCAAGCACAAGTTCCTTTTCCTCACCAGTTTTGCTTGTCTGCAAAAAAGATGGGTCATGGTGCCTTTGCATTGACTTCCGAGCACTTAATCACCTCACCATCAAGGATAAGTTTCCAATTCCTGTTGTTGATGAGCTTCTTGATGAGCTTCATGGTGCTCAATTTTTCTCCAAGTTGGATCTTCGCTCTGGGTATCATCAAATTCGGGTTCATGAGGATGATATCCCTAAAACAGGTTTCCGCACACATGATAGCCACTATGAGTTTTTGGTCATGCCCTTTGGTCTCACTAATGCTCCTTCCACATTACAGGCCTTCATGAATAAAATATTCCGACCCTATTTGCCGAAATTCATTCTGGTATTTTTTGATGATATCCTCATCTACAGTAAAACATGGGCTGAACATCTCCAGCATCTGGATCTTGTAATGCAACTTTTCTCTGATCATCATCTCCATGCCAAAAAGTCTAAATGTGTTTTTGGCCAAAAGGAAGTTGAGTATCTCGGGCACATTATCTCAACACAAGGGGTTCGTGTGGATCCTGCCAAAATCGCTGCCATGAACAATTGGCCGCCTCCTAAGCCACTCAAGAGCCTTCGTGGTTTTTTGGGGTTGACGGGCTACTACCGCAAGTTTGTCAAGGATTATGGGAAGATTGCAGCTCCATTAACTAATATGTTGAAAAAGGATGCTTTTACATGGACACATGTTACTGAGTGTGCATTTGACAAGTTGAAACAAGCTATGTGTACTACACCTGTTCTAGCAATGCCCAATTTTTCAAGCCCTTCACTATTGAGAGTGATGCTTGCGGCAATGGACTTGGTGCTGTTCTCCTTCAAGATGAACACCCCATTGCGTTCACCAGCAAAGCCCTTTTCAGTAAGAATTTAGCTGCCTCTACATATGAGAAGGAAATGATGGCTATTTTGCATGCAGTACAAAAGTGGCGACCCTACCTCTTAGGGAATCATTTCTGCATCAAGACTGATCACCAGAGTCTGAAATATTTCCTAGAACAGCGTGTATCCTCCCCATCACAACAGAAATGGGTTAGCAAACTCATGGGTTATGACTATGAGATCACTTATAAGAAGGGTAAGGACAACATTATGGCGGATGCCCTTTCTCGCACATTTGATGACCAAGGTTATCTTTCCGCTATTTCTATGCCTGTTCCAAATTGGTTACACTCGGTTCAATAGGGTTATGTCAATGACTCTTCATTATCTCACATCATCCAATGCTTGGACAACAACCCTTCTGCTGTCCCACATTACTCTTGGGATGGTGCTTCACTGAGATACAAGGGTCGTCTGGTGCTTCCCCAGAACACATCTCTTCAACAAGCTATCTTCTATGAACTCCATGCTTCTCCGTCAGCTGGGCATTCTGGTTTTCTCAAAACGTATGAACGGGCACGACGCAACTTCTTTTGGCAGGGCATGAAAAGGACAATTCAACAGATGGTGGCTGAATGTGATACCTGCCAGCGCAATAAGGGTGAAACAACACCCCTTCTGGGATTGCTCGAGCCCTTGCCCATACCTACCCGGATCTGGAAAAATATTTCTATGGATTTCATTAAAGGGCTCCCTAAATCTGGAGGGAAGACTGTGATTTTGGTTGTGGTTGATCACCTCTCCAAATATAGTCATTTTTGTGCTCTCAGCCATCCCTATATAGCCTCTTCCGTTGCTCAAATTTTCCTGGACCAGATCTTTCATTTTTATGGAATGCCTTCTTCCATTGTCTCGGATCATGATGCGACTTTCACCAGTCATTTTTGGACAGAACTCTTTCACCACACTGGCACCAAACTGAAGATGAGTTCAGGTTATCACCCCCAAACGGATGGTCAGACTGAAATTATCAATAAATGCTTGGAAACTTATCTTCATTGCTTCTCCTTTGAGCAACAACATCAGTGGGCAAAGTACCTCCCTCTCGCTGAATGGTGGTACAATACCTCTTACCAAACTGCCTCTAAAATGACTCCATATGAAGTAGTTTATGGTCAGGCACCGCCAATTCTTCTTCCTTACACCCCCAACAGTTCTCCAGTTCAGGCAGTTGACGCGGTCCTTCGAAACCACGATGAGGTTCTTCGCATTTTACGCGAAAATATTCACATGGAAAGAAATCGCATGAAGCAACAAGTTGATCAGCACCGTTCTGAGCGCACTTTTGAAGCCGGTGATATGGTTTTTCTTCGTCTCCAGCCTTACAAGCAATCCTCACTAAAACTCAACGGGCATCATAAGCTTGCTCCAAAGTTCTATGGGCCATATAGGATTCTTCAGAAGATTGGGTCTGTTGCTTATAAATTGGAACTTCCGCCTTCTTCCCGCATTCACCCAGTATTTCATGTCTCTTGTCTGAAGAAAGTTCTTGGCACCAACATCAAAGGCCAAACTATTTTACTCGAACTGGATAATGAAGGATCCATCTTTTTGGAGCCGGCTGTCCTCCATAAGCGCACTCGTCAGCTTCGCTCTCGCTGTATCACAGAGGTCTTAATTCAATGGCATGGAATGCAGCCCGAGGATGCTACGTGGGAACCACTCCTTCAGATTCAGCGACAATTTCCACATCTAAAGCTTTGAGGACAAAGCTTTTTCTAAGGGGGAGGGGATGTTAGGAACCCATGTCAATCCTTCTCTTTATCGTGTTAGTATATTGTTGTTGGGCGCATATGCTTTGTAAGCCACCTGTAGTATTTGTTGATCCATAGTTTGTGTTATTGTTGTTGGGCGCATATGCTTTGTAAGCCGCCTGTAGTATTTGTTGATCCATAGTTTATATTGGCCCATGGTTTTGACCCATAGTATTGGCGCATATTTTTAGTATATAAGTGTGTGTTGAGGCCAAGGAAGTCACCGTGAAGTTATTTTGTATTGAGCTTGCTCAAAGGAGGTTGCCCCCTCGAAGTGGCCTGCAATTAATATAAAAGTGATTTTGAGTTCTGCTGCTATATCGTGTATTTTGATTACTTGTTTGCTTCAGGGTCCTCACATGGTCTTATGATGGTATCTTGCAAGGATGGTCTTTGTTCTGGTTGTGTACTCAAAAATCATCATCGAGATAGTTTTGACAAACGTGCCTCTTGGCACGCCTTGGTTCCCTTGGATTTTGTGCATAGTGACTTGTGTGGCCCTCTTCCATCTGCTTCCTTTTCTGGTTTCAAATATTTCTTAACTTTCATTGATGACTACTCCAGACGCACTTGGCTTTACTTCCTAAAACTTAAGAGTGAAGTATTTAACATGTTCTTGGCCTACAAGGCCCTTTTTGAAAAACAATCTGGCCATCAAATTATTAAGTTAAGATCTGACAATGGAGGAGAATATGTTAACAACAAGTTCACTACTTTTTACACTGAACAAGGAATCCACCAACAACACACTGTTCCATATACACCACAACAAAATGGTGTAGCTGAACGGAAGAACCCCGCTTTAAAAGAAATGGCTAATTGTATGATCCAATCTAAGGGACTAAGTCTTCAATATTGGGCTAAGGCCATAAATTGTGCAAATTACATAGTTAATCACACACCCACTAAAGTTTTACAAGGTATAGCACCGAAAGAAGCATGGAGTAAAATTAAACCAGATGTAAGTCACTTTCGTGTGTTTGGTTGTGAAGCATGGGCTCACATTCTGGATGAAAAACAGAAAGCATTGCAGCCTAAAAGTGAAAAGTGTATATTTGTTGGATATTCAGAAGATGTAAAAGGTTATAGACTTCATCAGCCACATTATCATGATATAATCATTAGAAGAGATGTTAAATTTGATGAAAATATCTTGGCCTGCGAGCCTAACTTGGTGGGTGTGCCATCTTTGGCATGCGAGCCTGATTCTGCGATTGTGCCTTCTTCTTATTCTTCCAACTTCCTTGACAGGTTTCCAACTCTAGTTTCTGATGATGATAGTGAGGATTAAAATCCATCTCCGCCTGCTCATGTTCCTCTAGTTGTACTAGCACCAATGCTTCCTCAATGGGTCTGTTCAACATGTGAAGCGGCTGGTGATCTTGTCGTGATCCTAGATATCAACATTGAACACGTTCTCAGTTTCAGTGAACCTCTTCTCTTTTGGCTCAAGTTTTCGAGAATCATAATCTAAAAACTTTTACAGAAGCTTTAAGAAATCTAGTTTGGTATACAACTATGGATAAAAAATATCGTTCCTTAATGGCGAATGATACTTGGGATCTTATTCGTCTTCCAAAAGGAAGAAAACTTGTCAGATGTAAATGGGTCTACAGAACTAAGTATGCATTAGATGGAAGTGTTGAAAGACTTAAGGGAAGGCTAGTTGCCAAAGGTTTTCCCCAAGTTGAAGGGATTGCCTACAATGAAACCTTTGCTCCTGTCGAAAAAATGAATTCCATCCACCTTATTCTTTCCCTTTCCACCTTACATAACTGGGAAGTCCATCAAATGGATGTCAAGTTTGCCTTTTTACATGGTGATTTACAGGAGGAAATTTACATGGAACAACCTCCTGGATATGTTCAGGATAACTTTAGCCTTGTCTATCTCCTTAAGAAATCCTTATATGGCCTTAAGCAAGCTCCTAGAGCTTGGTATGCCAAAATGGATAGCTTTCTCCTTGACATTGGTTTTTCTAGATGCCATTATGACCCCAATGTCTATACCAAGAAAGTAGGAAACCATCTCATCATACTTGTTCTTTATGTTGATGATCTTATCCTTACTGGTAGTGACCCTGAACTTATAACCCGTGTGAAATTTAGTCGTAAGCAAAATTTTGAAATGTCAAACTTAGGACATTTGCATTATTTTCTTGGTCTCCAAGTCTTGGAAAAAAAAGAAGGAATCTTTGTTTCCCAGTCTAAGTATGCTTGTGGCTTTCTTTGTCGCTTCCACATGGAATATTGTAAGCCAACCCCTTCTCCCTTCTAGTTTGGATTCAAAATTTCTGCCACTTGTACTTCCCCAGAAGTAGATGCCACCTTGTATCGTCAGCTTGTTGGTAGTCTCTTATACTTGACTCATTCTTGTCCCGGCCTTTCCTTTGCCATTGGTTGTGTTGCCCATTATATGCAAACACCTCATGAAAGTCACTGGAAAGCAAAAAAAATAATACTTCGATATATTTGAGGTACAATTCAGTTTGGGATTCATTACAGTACAGGGGGGAAACCTTTGTTGGTTGGTTTCACTAATTCAGATTGGGTCGGGGATCCTGATGATTGAAAGTCTACTACGGGTTATGTTTTCAGTCTGGGATCTGGTCCTGTCACTTGGGTTTATAAGAAACAACAAGCTCTTGCTCTTTCTTCAACAGAAGCAGAATATCGAGCTGCAATTAATGCTAGTCAGGAAGCTTTATGGCTTCGACAGATCCTTTCAGAGTTTGGATTCGAGTAGCAGCAGCCTACTCCACTTTGGTGCAACAATTGAAGTGCCATCGAGGTTTCCAAAGATCCAGTTCTACATCAGCGCATCAAACACATTGAGCTACACATGCACTTCATCAGAAATCTTGTTCATGGTCGTGTTATTGAAGTGCTCTATTTCCCTACAGATGATCAAGTTCCAGACATCTTCACTAAGTCTCTTACAGAAGTAAATTTTTCTAAACTTTGGTCTATGTTAGGAGTTCAGGAATGTGTCCTTAAGGGGGGATAGGCTCTAATGCCTCCTTCCTTCTCCTAATAGTGTCACTTTTGTAAATCCTTGAATCCTATCCCAAGTTGTTCTTAAGGGGGATGTTAGGATATTTAGACACTTAGGATTTAGTTAAGATCAATTTGTGTAATATATCCGTTAGGTAAAAGTGTGTTTCTTTAGTATGCATTAGTATGTATTTGTAAATATTCTAATCCAACGGTCACGATATGTTCTAGACATAGAGTGATCCGACGGTTCAACTTCTCTTAGATCATACCTACCATTGATCTATGGCTTAACACCCGATTGGTCCATGGTATCTATTTAAAGAGCATGGAGGGTCGTTTTCTAGTTGATTGATTATGAGAAGCTCACGTAACTTTCTTTATTTTGCATAATAAATTGCTCCAAGTAGCTATTTGGCTGGGGCCGTGGACTGTTTCCCTCTCGAGGGTTTTAACCACGTGACAAACATCGGTGTATTGATTTGTGATTCATTTGTGTGAAGTGGTTGCTCTAGGTGTTCGGTCTTTTGGGAGTACCCTGTGTACCCGAACATTTTTATAAAAAACATAATTTCCTGCAAAAGAATCAAGCCATCATTATTTTAATTTATTTATTTTATCGGTGTATCATAATCAAATTATAAAAACTAAATTGAACAATGTATAATTACTTGAAATATTCTCTATATTTATTGGAATGAGTTCCTCATTCACCAAAATTTTTGTCTCTATTGAACCCATGCTATTGACACGGGAAGATCCAGGAAATGTTGCTTTAGCATCAACATTACTATTAGGCTTTGCATCCACCCCTTCTTTTGCATGATCTAGTGTGCATTGGTCATCAACGACTGCACCCTCTGTTGTCCTCGGGGGTGTGGCAGAACGTGTTGCCGAGTGTTCAATTGAAAACACAGTTGCAGTATGTGGTGTACTTGGAATGGTTTGCTCACTGGGCCCAACACCGCCTTCACCACCTATGAGTGGTCGCAGAAAATCTTGTAAATACAAAACAGTCAATTATAAGTTTACTATCATATAAAAGTAAACATTATAAAGTTCTAAATGAATTCATATTATGATTCCGCAACTTACTTTCAAGGCCTGATATCTCTTTAGCAACACTTGAACCTTTGCTTTAATCTTGTATGTCTGTGGAATTATGAATAGTAGACAATGCATATCCACATTAATTTTGTTCAAGGTCTTCTCTGTCACCTTCATCGGGTCTAGAGAAGAACCAATTTCAGCATCGTTCAACAACTCGTTCACATCAAAATCTATGGAATCATGTGTTGATGTTCCGTAAACCGAATCATTGGTCTGCAACGGAAATATATAAAACATTACTTACATGTTGAAGCAATAGTCTGTGAAAAAAACATATTAACAAAACATATCTATCATGGTAGATTCATATAATTAGATCTAGGTTTACCTGATTTCTGGATGACAGTGTGGTTTGATCAACAGCTGGGGATTTCCTTGATCATCCACCTGCAAAAAAAGAAGTAGACAACCTTATCATATTGAAAGCAAATATACAAACAAAAAAATACATAACAAAATAAACATTATGCTACATTTTATATATGTGTACAATTTTGAAGTATTTAAATTGTATAATTACATTTAGGTTTACCCATTGCCCTGAGGATACAATTGTCTGATCAACAGTCGGGTGGATTCCCCGATCAACACTTTGCATCAAATATAAATAAGATTATATAAACCGAATGAATATACTCTTTAAAAAACAGAACAACATAATTGTTTGTACATATTAAATTTGTACAATGGCATTGATGTATACATGTTGCCTTGAGGTAGGTCGGGTAACATCTACTATGAGGGAGGTTCCCTTGATAGAACATTGCATAAAAAACATAGCAAAAATTACCTAACGAAACCAAAATACTCTCTAAAACAATTTAATAACATAACATTTTGACGTATACCTGTTGCCTCGAGGATGGTGTACTCCTCTCACTAGCTGCTGGGTTGATGCGCCCCCGATCACCTCCCTACGAAGTCAACATAGAAAATTTAATAAAAAATTATAATTATTTACTAACAAAAAATCCTAAAGTTGTTAAAATAATTAATAAAATGTTGGGTAAATTGTTGGATGTACCACATCCATACTAACCGTGTTTGTATCTACTCGAATTTAATAGTAATTAATAAAGAACTCTTCCCCTGCAACTATTGATTTAATGGCACATACAAATACATCGTTTCCTTCACACCCATTAAATATGTGGTTGGGTTGCTTAAGTGTATACCTTGGTTATGTACTGTTTATAAACCCTAGAATATTCTCAGTTGTCTTTGGCCTTCCGTCAATGTACAACATTGCTCCTTTATTTTGATCTTTTTCTTTTAGTTGTAAATAATTTGCTGACAACCCATATATATGCATAATTCATGTATATTGAATAAGGCACATCGAATCATTGTAGTTGTAAGAGAGTCCAACATACTCCATCAATTCTGTACATCAGCCGTAACTGACCTTTATGCCATCCATGCAAAACAACCCAAATCCATGTAATGACGACGACACAATTCTATATATCCTCTCATTCACAAAAAAATATGTGTTGACTTGAGCAAGATCCATGGGTACCCATTGTTTCACTAGATGTTTGTACCTTAAGGGCACCTCAATTTCGCCTATTGTCTCATCATCATAGGACCATGACCCCCGGCCCTCATGCGAGAAAAAATTCTATGCGTTTATTGAATTTTCTTTTGATCTTTTGACATCTAGTTGATCTAGCCCTTGTAGACCTACTAGATGTCTCACTTTCATATAGCTTTCCTAAACTCCCCTCGCTTGAGGAAGACAGGTCTGACAAATAGCTGTTTGGTTCTACGTGCACCATGGCTGGAAAAAAACTTGGCAAATAAGAGTGAAATAACAACAAAAACTTGGATAGAATTATAAGCATGACATAATAGTGATATCATTATCTTGAATAATATCAATAATTACCTAGTATAACAATACATCACATAGTCCTTTAAGACGAGATATATATCAAGTGGTCCCATAGCAAATGCTTTAGCCAGTTTTTCTCAAAATACAAACTACGTTTTTGACAAAATTTGTAGGTGTATCTTTTTAATTTATTTTGTTTCCTCACCAAAAATATTAAACACCCAGTTTACAGATCTTAATATATATAATAAAATCATTTGTTAAAATTTTGTAACTTTTTTTGAGAAGAAAAATGGGTGTTCCTTGATATTCAATAGTGAATCAAAGGTAACTTGTACATAGTCACGACAGTAAGCTATTCCAGACACGAGTGAAGATAAGTATAAAAAAATTTCTGAAGGGGAGGGACGGAACCCACAATCCCAAGATGACTGAAGTATCAATACCATAGGGAGAACATAAGGAGCCCAAAAAACTTATCCAAGGAGGCATCGAGGGTTGAGAAAACACACCCCTGGGAGATGAAAACAAAATCTATATCCTCGGCTAAAACAAGAAATATGCTAATGTATCCCATACTTGAAAGAACAAAAAAAGACTATGCCACATAAATAAAAAATCTTTTAAAAGAGTTGTATCATGCCTTCGTCAATGATTTATCCTTCTAAAAGCTACGCGAAGGAGAGGAGGCCAACCTTCATATTTAATGCTTCCTTGGATAAATGATCTGCACTCATATTGTGCTCCCTATATACATGCCTAACGTCATATAACCCGCGAGTTGAAGTCATAGGTAGTATAGCATATATGTCGGATTTAATGGACATCCGACGACAAATTTCATTACATAGATGTCAGAAATCTGACGAAGTCTCCTTCATAGAAGGCGGATAACCAATGAATTGCTATCATTATCTTGAGGACTTATAAGCATGGCATCTTAGTGACATCAATTGTTGAGCAAGAGGTGTATGTGTATAAATATTCAACTACTGAGATTCCAAGATGCACATTATAAATAACATCTAGTCTGCATGTTTGCAAATGATCTTTACAAGTTAAACACCTCCTACTTGCACTATGTCTTTGATGGATCCTACTCCCAACACCTCCAACTCACCACCATTAAGAATCCAAAAGTTGTCTTTAGAAGTGATTGTCAAATATCAATGCCTAGAACTTTGCTATAATTGTGATGAAAGTTATTTTAAATGGAATAAATGCAAGGGAAAAAATTGTTCCAAATACATACTCCCACGTGATCACCCACACCTCAAGAACCATAAATAGAGGTTACTAATCCACCCATGGAAGATGACCAAACTTTTTAAGCTATGGGGAGGAACCCTGAATTTCATTACATGCCTTATCAGGTTTCTCAACACCCTGATTGAAGCTAATGGGGTACATCAAACATCACAAAATAATTGTATTAATTGAAAATGGAAGCACCCAAAATTTTATTAATAGGAAACTGGTGGAAGAAACCCATTGCTTTGTCCAACCTATACCAAATTATGATAGAAAATGGTGGTATGATGAAATGTATGGGTTGATGTTAAAATGTGAAACTCCAAATTGGTGACTGCCACCTAAAAACACACTTGTTTTAATGTAGTAGATGGTGCTCATGATTGTATATGTTAAGGACTGAAAACCATTATTTCCTGGTTATTTGAGACTTGTGTTTTCCCATCAGTAGGTTGGTAATTGTATCCCTTCTTGGTCCCTTATGTTCAGAACCATATACTTGAATTTTGTTGAGTTTCAGTGCAAGAACATCTAGATCATGTATGATAGATGCCTAAAACATTACATGGTCTAGAAATCCTCTAGTTGTGCATGGATGTTACTGGCTAAAAAATAGCATAGGTCGAATATGGTAGGAATAAACCCCACTACTGGGGTCAGAGTAACTAGGAAACCTAAGAGAGTGTCATCCACTTCGTAATCGTTCTCATACCTTGGAAAAATATAGATTAGAGCTAGGTATTTTTTGGAATTTTATGAGAAAATGGCAGATTTGTATGGGGGTGGGCTTGTTGAGACTAGATTCTCTCCTTTAGATGTTTGGCCAACATGTGGTTATTTTCTAAAACTTTCAGGGCATAGAACTAGGTGGGTAGGTCATCCTCATCTAGGGGTTTCATGGATTGGTTCCAAGGGCCTAGTACATTAAATTTGATAAATATCTTACAAGATCTAGATTCAAAAGAAGTCCTTATGGTCTAAATCTTTATGTTAAAAGCTCAAGTTAGGGCATATTTACTTTAGTGGTACATGCAGAATATTTTATCATCAAAAGGAGTGAATCCAATGTAATTTGAGAGATAAAATCTCAATCATGTAGTTCTTTTGACACAAGTAATGTTAGCCTCTTGAATTTTTGCTTAGGTGTAGAATTTTGGCATTCTTATATATAGTTTTGCCTTCAATTGTTTTCCAAGGTAAATATTCGGGCACAAACCTTTGGTCACTTTCCCTTTTTGAGGATGGAACCAACATGTTACTTATGGAAAGTGTGTAGGGGAGGTTAGAACTCCATCCCACAACCACAACCACTAGATATAGATATAGCCAAGTATTCATTTACTAAACCTTGATTGTCCTTTTTAATCCAGTGCAAACAAGACACATCTCTTCTAAATTTTAAAAGGGCCAAGTGTTTATGTCTTGGCATTCTTTTTGTTTTGGTGGTTGACGTTGGATCTTTTCCTTGGACATTCAACTTAATTTTTCTTCCAATATGAAAATTTTACTATGATTTAGGAAATTAATCAATGACCCATAGTTGGTTCCATTATATTGCAAATGAACCTGTCAGCTTCTTTAAGTTAGCATCATCTTTGTTCATTTTTTCTTTTCAAAATAAAAAAATTGAATATATTTCTATTTCTAGTAAAAACAATTATTATTTGCAAAAGGCATGTAAACTACTTGGAGATGAAACAAATATAGAACCATCAAAATATGGTTATTATTTATGTGTTTAACCTTTTTGGTTCAAAAAAAACATCTAAAAAAGCAAAATAAAGGGGCGTAACCAGCATAGAGTCAAGCATGTACTATCCCATCATGGGATAGAGCACATACTCAATTGATCCGAGGATTTGCTTTGGAGGGACAATGGAAACCTAATCTTATACAACGTCAGTTAACTTCAACATACCATATTGAGACTCCACTACTATCTTGTAAAGGAGGGTAGCTTGTATTGTTTTATCTGAAGATATGTGGGAAGGATAACCTAGAAAAGTTTATTTCATCTCATTTTCCATCCTTATTGCATGATGCAACATGTAGTAGTACATTCTAGTTTTTGAATATGCCACTCATCCACTAATCCATGGCAAGCATGAAGAGCAACTAGGGCTTCATCCTAAACACTCACAACATCCATAAAAATTCCTAACGGGCTAGGGCATCACCCTAAACCCTCATGGAGGCCTCCTGTACACTTCTAGCATCACTTTCTCCATCTCCAAGCAGACAGAGCATACACCAATAACATAAACCCTATTCGTGTAGCAGTGTTCTTAAGGGAAACACCTAATCTATCCACATACAGTCATGGGCAGCCCAGTATTGGTTCAGACAGTCACAGGCAGGATTAGAACAGTCACAGGAAAGGACCATACCATTCTGGACTGTTAGGAGAAGATCTCGACAGCCTGTTTTATATTTGGGCAGGATAACCCTGACCATTGGGAGTTCATCTCCATTCTAGGGAAGCCTTAGAATTATTACGGGAAATCATATATCATCTTACAGGAAACACAGATTTGATCTGTGCATTACACAAAGGACCCGGGCAGTCACTTCGAGAAAACCCTCACACTTAAGGGCAGTCTGATTCTATATCGGGCATCCCTATATTTGCTCCCAAGAAACAACTAGAGTTTTGGGCAACCTTTGCTAAAACTTTGGGCAGACAGAAGAAATCTGAGCAGCATGTAGAAAAATTTTGAGCAGTTGACATCAGAAGTCTGGGCAGCAACAAAATAAGTGCATAGTTATGGCAAATAGGTTAGATTGCTTAACCCAAAAATGTTATCCATGTCATCAAGTTATGACAAATAGGTTAGTTTTCTCAACCCAAAATGTTAGTTCATGCCATCAAGAAGCTATATCAAGCCACAAATGCAACAATGATCCACTAGTCTTGATTGTATATGTCTATGTCATCAAGGTACTGAATTAGCCTCAAAAGCCTACATCACTCTCATGTAAGAGCCTCCATACACCACATCAATATATAAAAAAAAACCAAGTACTTGTAATCAATATGGCATATCAAGCCAATAATACTAGGGCGCCCCTTAAGGTAAATGATCCATGTGACAAATGAATGAAGTGCATCATCAAACCCTCACAAACACAACATTG
This sequence comes from Pseudotsuga menziesii, assembly GCA_001517045.1. Lineage (NCBI taxonomy): Eukaryota > Viridiplantae > Streptophyta > Pinopsida > Pinales > Pinaceae > Pseudotsuga > Pseudotsuga menziesii. Next base: position 61,614 of record LPNX010685628.1, read on the forward strand.
TCACAACATAATGATCTAAATGAGAGTACATAAGTAGCCAACCATCATGAAAATACACATGATACTAGCCAACACATCACAAAGAAACAAATATACAAAAGAAACGTTTGGGTTGCATAATGCACTACCTATTATTTACCCAGTATACCATCATCTAGTTTTTATTCTTTTATACGATAGTATAAAGATCCAGAATATAAGCAAGTTGCAACAGAAAAAGAGAAAAACTTAAACTAATAACTATCCTCCAAAGTAGCATGTTTTTAAAATGAGATTATATACAATAGAGAGGCCTTGTTTCACTTCTTACAAAGGAGCTCAGAGGGAGGTTGGAAAGTGTAAACCTTCCTCAAGTTGACTACAATAGATAAATAACCATGGTATCTAACTAGTTTATATGATCTATATCTAATACTAATGCATTCTTAGGCATTTGGCATTGCGAGGATCTCATCCAAGTCCAATTGACTATGCCGATCCCTCTGGGATTGGCTACCTCAGGAAATCTACCCATTATGGTGAGTTCATAGCTTGTGCCTAACCCTAAAGGGAAAGTGAAAATAATGGTAACTATGAAGTCTTTTCCAAATTTTCCAATCACACTTGTTCAGGCATGTTTACAGAAAATTTTCCAAATCACACTTGTTCAGGCATGTTTACAGAAAATTTTCCAAATCACACTTGTTCAGGCATGTTTACAGAAAATTTTCCAAATCACACTTGTTCAGGCATGTTTACAAATATTTGAATCATCGATTGATAGATTCAATGAACTAGAGTGTGATGTACCATTACTAATTTTTAGAATGGATATGTTGAGCAATTTAACAATGAGACACTTTCAACCAATTTCTACAAAATACGAAAGCAACACATTTATCAAAAATGGGGGTTTTCCAATAAGATGCACATTTTCTTTTCTAATGCATTTTTAGTGTATGTGGTTAGGACAAGGAGTTGCATGCTATTTATGATTGACAAAGTATTTTTGAACTTTATATATAAGCCATAAAAAACATTTTCCTATATATAGTATGAAGATCTGATGAATGCATAGTTTTTCAATCTGATTCCACACTAATTGTACTATATGGCTTTGTATTTGACCAAAACCATAAAGATTAGCCAAATATAATATCATAATCATAGACATACCAATTTCAATAAAAACACAAAAGTGATAGTCTTCTATAATTGTTTGGATAAATAGATTTATGAGAGTGTTGATGACTAGTTTAATAATTACCTTTAAGTAATGTTGTTGCCCCATATCAAATATTAACCCAAACACTCCAAATATTCAAAATTAAACTATGCAGGCTACCACATAACCTACAGGGTTGTAGGATGCCACATGCAACGTACATGACAACCTACAACCTTGTAGGCTGAGGGTTATAGGTTTCCACATGCATCCTACAAGCCTCCCCATAGTATACAACCCTATAGGCTGAGTTACAACCCTATAACTCAATCTACATAGATGTAGGTTTCCACTCTTTCGACAATAATAAAAACATGTATCCTCATTTATGCTTATCAATGACAAAAGATGAAACACACAATTCCACTCTTTTAAACATTGAATGCAATTCATTTATTGATGTAAACAATTTGTAGTAAGAAAGTATGGAGCTCAGTCCATAAGTTCATTGTTAGAGCCCAGATTGTCATAACACATTTTTATTGGTTTATTATTTAATGATTATTTACGTGTAAAATTATTGCTTAAATGTATAGTTAAAAATAAATAAATGGTTTATTATAATATTTAATACCTATTCAAATGGAAAAGGCACTATTGTTTAGCGGTAGATGCATTATTATTATAGGTCCCATTATCAACAGAATCTAGATCTAGTTCAAAGTTCCTCATTTATAAGTCATTTTATTGTTGAATCTAAAAGGCTTAAACAAAAGGTTATTTCTTTGGATTTTAGAAGTTACCTTCAGGAATCTAGTGCCTTTTCATTTGCTTCCCCAAAAGGGCAAGCAGAGACCCTAAGAAGGTAAGCTTTATAGCTTGTCTTAGTTAGTTTATGCAAGTTCTAGTATAATTTAACTTAGATTTTTTCTATCTTTGTAGTGTTATCCCAAAGACACTCTTAAAGTGTTTTAGGGAGTTTTTTCACTAATTATTGTTTATTGTTTTTTAGTTTTTTTCAAGTAGGTAGAGAGGCACGCTGCTCAAATTTTGAAGATTCAGATAACCAAGAGCCTCATTCTTTCTTCTACCTTTTGTAGTTTGATAAAAAAATCCAAAAAACTTGTATGCCTTATGGATCCTCTTTATAAAAGACCAAAGCCATTCCCAGTAAAGAAAAAAAATATTGTAATTAACTCATAATAAAAAGAGAAAGTGGGCTACTCAACACCCACACTCCATCCCCCCATAGGGGGAATCTATGTGGTCTTGTATGGGTAACCATTTCGTCGATTTTTCTTTAGTTTTCATTTACATGTTAAAATTAGATTAGATCACTTTCACACATAGTCTCCTTTTAGTTGGTTTACCTTTTTTAGTAATTTGTTTTGTTTGCAACAAATAAAGAAATACTACGTTTTCCTTAATTACAACACTAGTCAAAAGGGTTTTCCTGAGTAAGTAGTGTTTGGAAAAGAGATTCATGGAAAAGAGGTTCATTTACACTCAACATTATTGGAGGGTGCACTCACCTTGTTGACTTGGCAATTATATTTTGAGAATGGTTATGGAGGAGTCTTCTTGAAGAGTGCTTTTCACACTTGTTCATGCACCTTGTGGACCATATTAGTATTTTAAGGAGTTGTTAGAAGGGTTTTCTTCTACGAGGAGTATTATTTTATTATCTTAACTCATGCATCTTGGAGGATGCACTAGTTGTGGACACATTATCTTGTTGACATGCCAACAAGCCTATATTTAATGATACACACTCTCTCTCTCTTGGAGGTTTCTCTTGCTCATTTTGACTTGTCAACTTTAAGGGATAAGACCTAACTACTCCATGATTATAATTCTTTAAATTGTCATGGAGTTAGTTAAGAAAAATCTATATTTTAATGTAAGAGAGAAGAGACTCCCTCTATATAAAAGAGTTTTCTCTCCATTTGATGTATGGTTGGATTGTGGAAGAAATCCCATGGAGCTTAACTGAATAATCCTTGAAGATTTTGGAGAATTAAAAAGGGATCTTGTGGGTGAGAATATCTTCTACATCTTTTTGCTTCTTCATTTTGCTAAATATTTCTTGACATGTGCTTATGGAAACGTGAACTAGGTAACTTCTTTCATTATTCATTTATGTTTAACATAGGAAAGTTACTTATGCAAGAATATTTCTCTAAGTTAGGTTATATAATCATACATTACATTCATGGTTGGCATAGCCTTCATTATCATTGTATTTTATCTACTTTAATAATTTCCCTAGCCATATTTTTGGAATTTTGGGACAACAAGGAGATGGGCCATAGAAACTCATACATTTCAGCTTCCTTGGCCACTCTATCTCTTTAGAATGGTCTCCCATGACCGTTGATTTTGACAACATTTCCCAATAGAAAGATGCTAGCTTTCTTGTCCATCCATTCACTTACTTTTTAAAACAAGTCAATATATTGTTTTTGTGGAATTACTCTTCATTTCACCCTATGTTTCATAGCATAATTTGTATCAAATTTAGGCTCACCATAAGAAGGGTCTTCAAAGCTAAATGGGGTCAATCCAAACTTCAAAAGAAACACTACCAATGATACTCAAAACTTAAAAGAAGGGAGTAAACTGTAAAACACGTTTCTAGTGACCTAATTAATGGGAAAGTGGGGAAAGCTGATCTCTCTGAGATCCAACCTCCTTTGAAAATATTTAATGAAGAGAGTGGTAGGAGAGCTGTACAAGATCCAAAAAAGTATGTTTTTTCAATTTCCGAGTATGAAAAGGTGCATTCACTTTGTTATTTAGATATAATTGTGTTCATAACAGAACAAGCTTTAGTTTTCAACAATTTACTGATAGTTTTTTGTTTTTGTTTTTTTGAGCAACTTGGAGTTACTATTCTCACTCAGCGATTTGGTGATGCAGTTGCAAGTGTTCCCATAAAAAGGGGGAATATACATTGTTCCAGTGCCTTTCATGTACACTTTCATCCCATTGTGATAATATTCTACAGATCCTGCTACCTCTTTAGTTCATTATGAAGGATTGCCATCTGCAAAGTAAGAATAGGGGGGGACAACAAGTGCTAGAAGGTATGGATGTCACAGGAGAATATCTCCTAGAAAAATAGAAAGGTTGTTGGTTAGTCCTTGAATGAAAATACCTTGAAATTTCCAAGTTCAGTAGTCCATTTTCCACAGGATTGGCTTTGCTAATTTGTCATGAAATTTAAGGTTTACAATGTATGCTTCTATATGTAAGCCAAGGAGCAACATTTCCATTTATAATATCTATAGGGTTGGCCTATTAGATATAACAATATATTATCAATACATTGAGCAATAAGGACCCTTAAATGTATTTTCTGAGGTGATCAAGAAGAACCAGAAGGAAAATAACGCCTTAATGCATTTTCTTTATCAGAAGAGCAAGTTCAAGGTGAACCACAAGCTGGTAACACTGAAAAAGTATTTATAGGAAAGGTTTCTATAAATGATGGTTATGCAACAGTAAGTTCAAGTATTGTTGATGAGGAAGGAAACTCTATTGGAGTAGATATTGATATGAATGTAGGAGTTTACATTTGCGATGGTAATGAATAGAGTAAGATGTTTTAGAAGGTTCCAAACCCAATCAAAAATATTGAGAGCTAAATACTCCACCTATAAAATCTTATGAATGTTGTAATATAACTTCTTACCAAGAATTGGAGAATCAAAATAGTGAAATCAAGTTAGTATTCAATAGTAAATTCTCCCCAAGTTGAGAGGTATCAAAATAAACTATTAGATACGACAGGTAGTGTGCAACGCGTTGAATATTCTATTGTTGATGAAAAAAGAAATGCTATAGAGTTGTCACTAATCTGAAAGATATGGGTGGGAGGCAGATGCAACCGCACCATTTGGATCCACTGCAACAACTTGCTATTTTCATTAAAGGTCGGGATCAGGATTTCTTGGACTATGAAGGGATTTCTTTTCAGTGTTTTCCAAGACTGAAAGAAGAGGGGAAATCAAATAAATTTCCTGTGGATTCTGTCAGTGATAACATTGATGGACATACTTCCTTGTATCATAAATTGAGAAGGAAAAATATCAAACTACCTTCATATAAACAAATTCTTGATTTTGATGTAACACAAAGAAGTATGAGTGGTGGATTTTGCCGCGTCCTTGGATTGTGGTATTGGAAAGTGTGTAGAGAAGGATGGAAGCAATGCAAACTTGTTCAACAAGTCAACCTTTTTATTGTGGATGAAATTCATTTAATTGGAGGAGAGGGTGGTCCAATCCTGGAGGTAATTGTATCTAGAATGAGATATACTTCAATCCAAATTGAAAAGCATATTACAACTTTAAATTAGGCGAGTTACAACTCTCGGCAGCTCTAATTGGGGTTAAGACAATTCACGGTAACCCTACCAGGGTCACTCACTGTTCATCTGAGATTTTTCTAGGGAATACACCATTGCTCAACAAATTTGCTAAGGTACTCACAGCTCACGAGAAAATTTGTGGAAGTCTGTATCAACAGACTACTTCAGTTGAAGACTAATTCTAGCTGGTTAAGGAAGAGAGAATATTGTTCCTAGAAAGTGACAGCGTGATTGGGGTTTGGCCATGACAAACAAGGTGACCACATACACATACTGACATTCATATCAGAATTCCTTTTGAACAGTAAAGTAAACTCAGAATTCCTAAAAACCCCTAATGCTTGAAAATTAAAACAAATTAACCTCCGATTTTTTCTAAACCTACTTACAAATTGACCTTAAACGATCACATACTGAAGACATTGCTGCTATTGAGCTTTTTCAGCAGGCAGCCGATAGAAGGTGTTGTAAATACATTAGGAACCCTTGAAGCCATGAAGGATAAATCTCATACAACCATGAAGAGAAATTGCAAACAACCCCGTGAACACCGTGAATAGAAATCGCATACACCCATGAAGCCGTGTCAGAGAAATTGCATGTAGCACCCAATAGACAAATCATGGAGAAATAACAATTGAAGACAACCCATAAAAACATGTGAGGGTAAGTGAAAAATATTCCAAATGTTAACATAAAAATATAACGTCGTCTATTTATAAGCTGGAATGGTAATAGATTCACGTTTAGGTGCATGTTGAACATAAAGTCGTCAAATCTATAAAAAATTAAAAATTGGACCAATAATATAAAATAACATTGCCTAAAAGTAACATTTCTAAGAAGTGTCTAAAAGTAACAATTTTAAAAATTAAGTGTCTAAAATTAGAATTATGCTAGAGATGACAACATATCCTTGTAAGAGCGCTCGACACCATGTGTGTTGAAGGAATTGCATTTATGTTCTGGATATGAAATATTTAGGAAGACTCATACTAGTTTCTATCTGTGCCAACTGATTTTTCTCATGAAGGCATTGGCTTTGGTTGGTATCCAAGCCTACAATTTTTCTCATGAAGGCATAGGATTTGGTTGGAATTTTTAAAAGTATGTGGAATTTCTCGCTTATAAACCATGCTATACTACTAGATATAACACCCAAAATGCCTAAAGAGTCAAGCATGATACCTTAAGGCATGAAACAATCATAAAAAATGTGTTAGGGAAAAGTCACTTTATGGAAAGTCCAATATAAACCTTCCATGTCATCAAGTTATGACAAATAGGTTAGAGTGCTAAACACAAATTGTTATTTCATGCCATCAAGAAGCTATATCAAGCCACAAATGCAAGAGCACTCCACTAGTCTTGATTGTATATGTCTGTGTCATCAGGGTACCAAATTAGCCTCATAAGCCTAGAAAACTCTCATGTAAGGGCCTCCAAACACCACATCAATATGTATAAAAAACCAGGTACTTGTGATCATTATGGAAAATCAAACCAAGAATACTGGGGCACCCCTTAAGGAAAATGATCCATGTGACACATGAATGAATTTCATCATCAAACCCTCACAAACACAACATTGTCACGACGATGATGTTGATGATGATGAAGATGGTGATGATGACAATGATGATAATGATGATGAAGAAGAAGTTGATGATGATGGAGATATTGATGAGGAAGACGGTGATGACGAAGATGATGATGAATATGATGATGATGATGAACATGGTGATGACGACGATGATGAAGATGATGAAGAAGTTGATGATGACGAAGATGTTAATGAGGAAGAGGGTGATGACGAAGATGATGAAGAGGATTATGATGAATATGGTGATGATGATGATGATGTCCTACGACATGATGAATACTATGATGAAGAATGCGGTGAGCTCTCCAAACCATCGGTCTTTCTAGGTATCTGTGTTGGATATCATACAATGATGACGATGATGATGAAGTTGATGTTCATGATGAAGATGGTGATCACGATGTTCATGTCATATGATCAAATGATGAAGATGATGATGACGACGATGACGATGATGATGAAGTTTGAGTCTGGAAACCCTCCCACACCGTCAATGCATGCGTATAGTATAACTATGACAAATTTAAGAGCAAGCCGACACATATATAAAAAAATTCAATGCTGGCCCCACGTATCACATTAATTAATCTATAGGTATGGTTTTTGCTGCTCGAGTTGTTAGTGTTAGTTATGTTTGACGATGAAGTTGACGATCATTATGATGATGATGATGATGACAATGATGATGATTATGATTATGATGATGTTAGTTATGACGACGATGACAACGATGATGATGATGGTGATGACGACGACGATGACGATGATGAATATGGTTATCATGATGTTGATGTCATATGAAATGATGAGGATGATGATTATGACAATGATGATGATGATGATGATGATGATTTTTGAGTCTAGAAACCCTCCCACATCATCATGTTTGAGGATTCTGGAAACCCTCCCACACCATCAATGCATGTGTCTAGTCTAACCATGCCAAATTTCACAACAAGCCAACACATATATAAACTTTTTCATCGTGTCAGTCATGTTTGACGATGATTATGATGATGACGATGATTATGAAGTTGTTAGTGATGACGACGACGACGATGATGCTATTGCTAATGATGATGATTATTGTGTTTGAGTATACAAACCCTCCCACATCGTTAATGCATGTGTCTAGTCTAGCCATGCCAAATTTTAGACCAAGCTGACACATATATACAAAATTTCATCATTGGCCCCACGTAGCACATTAATTAATCTATAGGATGATGTATGGTTTTTGTTGCTCGAATTATTAGTGTCAGTCATGTTTGCTGATGAAGATGATGATGATTTATGATCTTGCTGCTGATGATGATGATGTCGATGATGATGATGATGATTATGATGATGTTAGTTATGACGACGATGTCGATGATGATGATGATGACGACGATGATGGACATGATGATGATGATGATGATGAGGATGATGTTGATGATGATGATGATGATGATGATGATGATGATGGTGGTGTTTGAGTTTGGATATCATCCCACACTGTCAATGCATGTGTCTAGTCTAACCATGCAAAATTTCAGACCAAGCCGACTCATATATAAAAAATTTCATCAATGGCCCCACATAGCACATTAATTAATCTATAGGACGACGTATGGTTTTTGTTGCTCGAATTATTAGTGTCATTCATGTTTGGCGATGAAGATGACAATGATTATTATGATGATGATGATGATGATGATGATTATGATGATGTTAGTTATGACGACGACGATGATGATGATGACGATGACGATGACAATGATGATGAAGATGATGATGATGATGATGATGATGATGATGATGATGATGATGATGGTGTTTGAATCTGGAAACCATCCCACACCGTCAATGCATGTGTCTAGTCTAACCATGCCAATTTTCAGACCAAACCAACACATATATGAAAATTTGCATCATTGGCCCCACGTAGCACATTAATTAATCTATAGGACGATGTATGGTTTTTGTTGCTCAAATGGTTAGTGTCAGTCATGTTTGGTGATGAAGATGACGATGACGACGACGATGATGATGTCGATGATGACACTTATTATGATGATGTTAGTTATGACGACGATGTACTTAATGATGACGACGACGACGATGATGATGTTGATGTTGACGATGATTATGATTATGATGATAGTGTTTGAGTCTCAAAACCCTCCCACACCGTCAATTCATGTATCTAGTCTAACCATGCCAAATTTTAGACCATACCGACACATATATAAAAAAATTTCATCATTGGTCCCACGTAGCACATTAATTAATCTATAGGATGACATATGGTACTTTTTGTTGCTTGAATTTTTAGTGTCAGTCATGTTTGACGATCATGAAGATGATGATGAAGTTGACGATGATTATGATAATGATGATGATTATGATGATCATGTTAGTTATGAAGACGATGATGATGATGACGATGAGGATGATGATGAAGACGGTGGACTTAAGTATTGAAAAATAAAATGCCAAACGGTATTAGTTGCAATTGAACATCAAATTCAAATTGATAAGATTTAACTTACTAGTAGGTGGAAGCACATTGTTCACAAAAATAAATATTGCTTTCTTTGCACCTACATTTATTTTCTTGCGTATCATATGTACAAACTGTCCCACCGTAAAATCTGCTGGAATCATATATATGCAAATCCAAAATGATGATCTATTCAACTACAATAAAAATGAATTATTATTTATATCTTCAATTTAATGAAATTAATTTCTTTTGCAAATCAAATTATATAATAATAGTAAAAAATTTAAAAATTCAACATATCAAAAAGTAACTTATTTACAATATAATAAGACTTGGATCTTACAGATATGCAATTTGGATACTTGTCATTGATTATTTTAGCCTCATTTTTTCTCCTATCTATAATATGATCTCATTAATGTTAGTTACTCTTTTTAAAACAAATAAGATAAAATAATATTTCTAAAATTATTGAATTTTTAGTACCAAAAAAATTCAATATTTCTATCGCAAGATTCAATCAAAATATATAGAGTAGATATATTACTGCATACCTCATACAATTCAATAGAGTTCATCATATTCTTCATCCAATTCATCATTTGTCTCATCTGATCCAGATTCAACATTGTAAGGATTGGTGATATCATCATTGTCATATAAGTCAGTTACAATCATCATGTCATCGTCGATATCATCTTCATGGGCATTGTCTGCTACATCATCTAATTCAACTAATTCTTTGACATATTCTTCTCGATCATGATAATCTAACTCATGTTGATCATGATCTTCATCATCTTCTTCTTCTTCCAGACCCTATTCATTACCTTCCTCTATTTTATACTTTACCGACCTTCCCGTTGGATCGTGTCTCACAACAAATGACCAACCCGATTTACTTGAAACTTCAGAGTAAAATACATGTTCACATTTGCTTAGAAGAACATAGGGCTCCGTTCTTGGCTCAAACAACCTTATATTTACCATGGTAAATCCATTATCATGTTCAATAATAGTTATATATGGATCATGTTGATTCAATCGTAACCTGTACCATTTGACAACGAACATAAATATCTTGAAGGATTTAAAGTCACACTTAAGAATATCTTCTAGATACCCACAATATCGATTTTCTGAGATTTCTAGATGTCTGTCACTTATAGATGAAACATTGGTCACCTCAAAGACTGCATATTTCCCACAATCTGATGTTTTATTTGTTTCATCCAACTTTTTTATGCGATATCTATAGCCATTGCACACCATAGCCTTATGGTGTTTTACCTACAACAAGCCATACACAGAAATATTACATAATGATTCAATATTTATGATTAACTGCATGTTTATGCCATACAGGGGAAAAAACAATATGTACATCAATATGTAATTTGAAAAAAAAATAGAGTGGTTGATTAATATGCTTGCCTACTTATATTTTAAACCATATGCTAAATCTTTGTGTAAGATTGGTATCTCCATTATGATGTGCTACTTTAACCAATGAAGCCACACCTTCCCATGATATTCCATGACCATATTGTTCACATCGTTCAATCCATACCTTCATCCATTCAATATTGTTTGCAATGTATAAATTAATTGCATCTCACTCTCGAGCAACTGCTTGATGACAATAAAAATTAAAATTAAATACAAATATAAATTATCTTAACAAAGTTACACTCTTAATTGATGCAATATATTGACTATAAAAATAGAATATGTATGATATATATACATAAAAGTCAACAGTCAAATGTATTATATTAATTAACATTTACTAGATAATACTTACCTTTCACCTTCCTCGGTCTACCTTTCCCCTTCAGGTACTCCCCTTCAAAATTGTTATTGGATCCCTGATTGCAAATGTGGCGTAAATTGAGCTTTGACGCTAAATTAGGAAGATATTCACTAACATACAACATGTTTTGGTATACCGTATATCCCTCCATCATAGTACCCTCAACACATGCTCGTTGTCTAACCAAACCCTTCATAAATTTCAAGTGCCTCTCAACGATCCACATGGACCTTGAGTGCACGGGTCCACATAATTCAATCTCCCCGACTTGGTGTATGCGGTAGTGTTCCTGTGCATTGAAAAATGATGAAGATAGATGCTTCTGCATTTCACACATGAGACAAGGAATTTATCTCCTCCAATACTTTATATATTATTTATGGATTTCTTTAGATGACAACCATCTACAAGTGACGCAAACCAATAACGATATTTAACAAAAAGAAAACATTAAATTAAATTACATGAATTAGTGCACAAAAAACAAATATAAGTTATACGACGAATTAAAGAAACACTAAGCACATGCAAAAAATCACTAGTTACCTCATGCATTTCCCAAGATTATATATACCTTGTTTGACATTGTTATCGAAGTTGTCCGGGAGAGAGAGAGGTAGAACATACTGTAACAATATACAAACCACCTGATTTTTTAAACAAAGAGTAGACAAATAAAGTAACAACAATATGCAATGGAATTAAAAAATAATAATTATATGGATACCATAATAACCACCTTCATGACGACATGCCAATCATGCGTTTTCAGCCCCGTAAAATCACCTTTCTTTGTTATGATATTCTTCATGTTCGCACAAAAATCAGTGGGAAATTAAATTTTCAGCATGACTTCTTTTACAACATTACTTTGCTGCTCCATTCACATCCATGGAATTGATTTTATATTAATTTGGTATCCGTTGCTATGAAATTAAATGATGTCTTTCATTGCATAGTTTCCTTCTTGAATGTCTTTGCAAACTTTGACAATTTTTTCTTTGTCGCTCCTTATCTCCAATATTTGCCATAATGTTTCAGTCACATTCTTTCTGATATGCATTGTATCAAACAGATGAACAATTTGTAGGTGCTCATAGTAGGGAAACCTGCTCAATTGTTTAGGATAACTTTTCATTCCTTGTGGAAGCCCATTAATTCCTTCATGATCATGACGAACATCATGAATCGTAGTTTATAAAGAAATTACAGAAATCAATTATGGCCACTACCGTAAACAACACACAATAAAAAAAATACATAACAATTCATATGCGATGATCCATACGTACCGGCTTGACAATTTCTATTATATTACAACTTCCAAAGGTGAGGTGCCATTCTTTGTGGTTTTAATGCAATCTCTTGCTTCCCATTGAACATATTTTTTTCATTTGTTCTATACCTATGATTCTTACAAAGGAAGTGCCTATATTGATCAAACACCTCCTTTCTTAAGGTTTTTGAGCGGTGAAATTTGATCTTAGGACCACAAACTGGACATGCAAATTTTCCCTTTGTTTGAAGACCTACATATAGATATGGAATATCTATGTCAATTATAATTATATATAAACTATATTAACTAGTTCATAAAATTAAATGCAATTAAAGTGGAACTTAAAAATACAAACCACAAAAATGGGTTAACCTTGGGGCATCGTGTATTGTCCATACAAGCATTGCATGGAATTGAATTTTCCTTTGTCTTATTGGTCTAGATACATCATACATATTGATGTCATTCCATAACTTTAGTAGTTCATCTATAAGAGGTTTGATATATACATTCATACCTTTAACTTGGTACTTACCTGAATGATTTGAACATATAAAATACATAATTATGAGTACCATTTAGATATATAAACTACGCACAAGAGAAAAATAATATATATAGATATATATATGACATTAGGAAACAAAATACAACAAATGAGATGGCACTACATTAAAAATAAAAAAATGTAGACACAATATACCCAGAATAATCATAGACAACATTATGTGCTCCCTCTTTATTGACAACCACGGAGGAATGGTATTGTTGATAAAAAAATAGGACACATCGTGTAAACGGATCTCATCTTTGCAAATGGATTAACACCATTTGCTGCCAAAGAAATCCTAAGATTACGAGGTTCTTCTTTAAAGTGAGGCCACTTTTCCTCCATATCTCTAAATGCAGAACCATTTGTAGGCATTCGAATAACATCATCTTGAATTATGTTCCTTGCATTGTAATCCATAAATTGCGCTATGTTTTTGCACCTGAAGAGTCGTTGCAAACGTGGAATAAAGGGAATATAACGAAGAACCTTGTGAGGCACCTTTTTTGTCACTTGATCTATTCGATATCTACTTATATGCCATTCCAAACATTTTGTTTCAAATTCATGCTAATTATAATATATAACATGGTCATCAGGGCATGCATGCATTGCTTCATAATGCATTCCAATCTCTTTCATTATGGAAGATAAATCTCGATATGTGTGAGGTAAAATATCTGATGGTGGTAACAAAAATTCAACTATCAAGCTACATCAAATTAAAATAAAAAAAGAGTTGATATAATGTTAGATTGTTATCATTTAGTAAATATGATCTTAGGATCTTATATGAGAGAATAACATGCACAACAACAATCACAAGAGGCAATAGACACAAAGATTTTTCCTAAGGGAAACCATAAAGGAGAAAACCCGGCAACTTCCTCAGAGATAGAATGAGCACCAATGGAAGCAGTAAAACCCAAAGACAAAAAGATGATTTCCAACAGCTGTTCTCTCTCTCACTTGTACCAGCTCCTCCTCTTCCGACTTGACAATTACTTACTAGGGCTGACTTCTCTAGGAGAGTCTAATAACCCTAGTGCCCCTCAATTGTGGGGACTTTTCCCTTGACTTACAAAGGAGGGTTAACCTCTATGACTTGATTACATTAATGATTCTCTTGATAGGAACATTAGGGTTCAATGAAATACAATATATGATATATACAAGTGAATACATTCTGAAGTTACAAATACATCAACACTCCCTCTTAACTAGGAAGGTATTCTCTTGACACAATTCATCAGCACAAGTCTTCATCACTGGATCATCACTGGATCATCATAAAATTTGGATCATTACTGGATCATCATCATCACTGGATCATCATCAAATCTGGATCATCACTGGATCATCATAATCATCATTTCTCTCTCTATCTTGATCAAATGGTGCTATCTCTCAATTCTTCTCATCATAAAAAGTTCTACAAAGCCAGCCCTTTTTCATGCTGGTTGTAGGCCTAGCCTCCATTTAGGTATTCATCAACAAATCCAACCCTTTTTGATGTTGGATGTACTACCTTTCCTTTGCAAGGACTTCCCCTACAGAGTAAGTCCTTTTTCATACTAGATGCAACACCTTGCCTCTTGCAAGGATTTCCCCTATAGAGCCAGTCCTTTTTCATACTGGATGCAACACCTTGCCTCTTGCAAGGATTTCCCCTGTAGATCCAGTCCTTTTTCATACTTGATGCATCACCTTGCCTCTTGCAAGGATTTCCCCTACATAGCCAGTCCTTTTTCATACTGGATGCAACACCTTGCCTCTTACAAGGATTCCCCCTACAAAGCTAGTCCTTTTTCATACTAGATGCAGCACCTTGCCTCTCGCAAGGATTTCCCCTACATAGCCGGTCCTTTTTCATACTGGATGCAACACCTTTCCTCTCACAAGGATTTCCCCTACAGAGCCAGCCAGTCCTTTTTCATACTGGATGCAACACCTTGCCTCTTACAAGGATTTCCCCTATAGATATAGTCCTTTTTCATAGTGGATGTAACACCTTGCCTCTAGTAAGTATTTCCACTACAGAGCCAACCCTTTTTCATGTTGGATGCCGTTCTACAAAGCCATCCCTTTTTCATGCTGGATGTAGTTCTATAGAGCCAACCCTTTTTCATGCTGGATGTAGGTCTCAACACTTATATCTGACCATGGGAGGAACCAATCACCACCATGTCAGAAAGACACAACACTTACATCTAACCATGGGAGGAACCAATCCTACCACCATGTCAGAAAGGCACAACACTTACATTTGACCATGGGAGGAGCCAATCCTACCACCATGTCAGAAAGGCTCAACACTTACATTTGACCATGGGAGGAACCAATCCTACCACCATGTCAGAAAGGCTCACAGACTCATCACTTCCCCTTGGAAGGAACCTTGATATGGAGAACACCAAGCTTCTCCCTGAAGTACTCAAATTTCACTCTGGCCATTTCTAGCATAGAATCACATCAGGGATGATAACATCCAAGGATAACCTGCAAGCTTCGCTAGGACTGATTACATCTAAGGAAAGCCTATAGGACTGTTTACGTCTGAGAAACCTACCAGCTTCACCAGGATTTTATGCTTAGACATCCCGTCTCATCGGCTATGCTAGAACTCCCTCTTTCGAGAGATCTCGATCTGGATCACAAACTGGAGCTTCACTGCTCCTCTCTCCCAAGTAGTTGAGAAAGTGGCAACATATTTTGCCTCGGATGTACTCAGTGCCATGCGGGACTCCTTCTTGCTAAAACAAGAGATCACACCTGATCCCATACTGAAGTAGCACCCGAAGTTCTCTTCCTATCAATGGAACTGTCTTCAAAATCTGAATCCACATAACCCTCCAGGTTAATCCTTTGATTCGCTTCATACTTGAGCTCATAGTCAATTGTACCCTTCAGGTACCTCAGAATATGCTTTGCAGCAATCAGGTGAACATGTCTCAGATCTGTCAGGAACTGGCTAAATGTGTTCATAGCAAAGCAAATATCTGGTCTCGTATTTGTCAGGTACATCAAGGACCCAATCATCTGTCAATACATCATGGCATCAACCGACTCTGATGAAGCATCATTCAATAGCTTCAGGTTCGATGCCATAGGTGTGGTCATGTCCTTGCAGTCCATCATCCTGAACCTCTTAAGGATATCCACTACATACTTCCCTTGTCCCAAGGAGATTCCATCTTCATTCTACCACACCTCCATGCCTAGAAGGTAGTGCATCATACCCAAGTATTTCATACCGAAGTCCGTAGTAAGTCTCCTTCTTGAAACTTTAATGAGTTCCTATTTCCATGTCAGGAACAAGTTATCGACATATAATAGGAGCATCACTGGTCTTCCACCTTCAACCTTGATGCAAAGGTTGGAATCTGCTTTACTCTCAGTAAATCCTAGAGTTATTAGTAAGCTGTCCATCCTGTCGTACCATGTCGAACCTCAGGATCTTCTACAGTCACTCCCTCTGAAGTGGAGCATCACTCTCCCTCTGCCTTTCATAGTCTATGTATTGAAACATTATGTACTGGAGTGACAAGTAGCTTCCTCTGCTACTAATATTCTATCTATCCATCTAGGGTCACTAGATACCAAGATCCTCTATATTGAACCTTTTCAAAAGTTCTTCTCGCACCCATCTATGAGCTTGTCATATTCTATAGGCTTTCATCTTCAACCTTGTAGCAAATGTTAAGATATTCATCACTCTAGGTGATATTCAAGCTCCTCATGTATGTGTTATCCCATGGGTGCCTTCTAAGCTCATACAAGGACTTCTTTCATTTGCACACATGAGTCTAGCTGTCATGTGTCTCAACTCCCAGTGGATGCAAATGTCTCTTCGTAGTCTATGCCCTCTTTCTGTGAGAAGCCTCATGCTACAAATCTTGGTTTGTATCCCACGATGTTTTCGTCTAATGCATGCTAGATATTTTAGATCCATATGGAAGATACTACGAACTTCCGTTTAGGTCTTCGACATCGCATCTAGTCATAGTTCTTCTTGAATTGGTACTCTCCTTCCATTTCTTCTTGGTTACTTCTTCATAGTTGGAAGCTTCCACATCAATGATGTCGCTCAATAGTGTCACATAAATTCATTGTCTCTAAGACCCTTTTCTTTCTTTGAAAGCATCGTCATATTATTATTCATCTTGGATTATTTCTCGAATTGTCGTCACTTGTTCTTCAGAACAAGTCTCATCCTTCTTTTCTTGTAGGAGATTGTACGTGATCTTTACTACAAGTCAAATGCATTAGTTGTATGGTTAGAAACATTTCATAAGGCATATTCATAATGGCAAATTCCTATGCATAAAGATAGGATCACACAACTGTTTTAGCCAATACAACATTCATCCATATCTCACAGAAAATTTCTAGATGCCTTCCATCTCTACCATGACATCATTGAGATTGTGCAGTAATCCAATATGTAAGAAAAGAGGTTTCATTCTAGATAATTAGCAATGGAGAGTTGTATATCACCATGGGATACTTACCCATCACATGCATATTAGTAGTATACTGTCATTAATGCAAACATTCTATCATGCATAACACATCAACTGAATATAAACAAATGCATAAAAAAATAATATCAGGAAATGACAATTGAATACTTATCTTTATTCATTTTGTGGGTAGAATCCTTCTTGATCCTTCAGCTTCATCATCATCTTCATTCATAACAACATCATCTCTTATCCAAATGCTAAGATGGCTAAGAGTTTCTTCAAGAGTTGAGTCCTTCATATTCCTCATCGCTTGAGGGATCTTCTTTGGATTGTGAGAGATTGATCTTCAATTGCTCCAATTTTATCTTCTCTTATTATGAGTCGATCTTCTTCTTGTGTGCACTCTTCCTAGAGTCTGTTGAAGGTAATCACTTCCTTCTGGGACACATTCCTCGAATGAATTAATCCCATGATCCTCGGAGGCCATTCAAGGTGGTTATGATATTATCTTATTCTTCTTCGATTGCTTCTTCATAGCATCAAACACATGAGGAATGAGATCATATTTAATAGAATATGCAATTATTCTCTTGGCTCTAGCCTTAGCGTCATCTCCCTCTATCTCTTATAACTTCTTTACTGAAATACTGATCTAAGTCAATTTCTTAGAGGATCACAGAGTTCCTATACTTCTTCTAATTTGTATTCTTTCCTTCAAATATCTTGATCAAGGAATCAAACATCTCTTTAGGTGTATTTAGGGAAGACACTTGTGGTATAAGGTGATATAATTAACAATAATCCTCTTGTCCTTGACCAAGTTCTTCTTGTAAGGCTTTAGCCTCATCTCCCTCTAGAACTAGAACCTCTCCACTTATGTAGGTGTCCAATTCATTTTCTTCAAGAACCAGTGAGATCCTTTACTTCCATGCTTGGAAGTTGTCAGCTTCACCAATATTGTCATCAAGCTGGTGTGATAGGTCATTTTGAAATGAGAACCTCAAATGTAAAAAGCAAACGATTAGATCTTACCGATTTGAGGTGTCTGTCCTGGTTCCGGATTTGGTTGGTCTAGGGTTTGTCAGAGAAACCCTAATTTTAAAAAATTGGAATCTAAAACTTCTGATTGGATAGAAATATGGGCCTCTTCAATGTGATCTATCCAATGTACTCCTTTTCTGAAAACAGTGGAGGGAAGCTCCCGGAATAGGAAGCCCTAGTTTTCCAATTTCTTCTGCAGAAATGCCTGATATTATTTCTGCAATATGTCTGAAAGTACTACTACTATGTGTTTGAAATTTTGTACTGAGGTATCCTATTTTTTCTTCTTTCTATAAACATAGGTTTTATTAGACTCAGTTTCACCAATTGGGACTTATGATAGTTTTCCCACGATGACTTATTTCAGGACTGTTCAGCATAGTGAACTTGTACAGACTGCCATGTGTCACTGTTTCACCTTTGGGGTCTAAATATTTTACCAAATCAAATATAGTCCTTTCCCTATCTTGAAAATCTTGAGAAATTTCATTTGTACCTTTGTATCCCTAGATATAGCAATTATCCCTAGATGTCCTGTTTAGGGATGAATCCTAGAAGAGGATGGAACCCTGATTTGGAGGAATCATATATCCCAAAATATAGCGTATAAGAGGTGGAAATTTGTACATATAGTACATCAGGATTTTATCTTTGGCCTGTGAAAATTTTGGCTCCTGATCCTTCACCAATATCGAGATATAGCAAATGTAACAAAACTACTAGTTTTAGTATTATAGGGTTTTTTAGGCCCGAGGTCAGACTAGGGTTTGAATTTCCCGGTGTTTCACCTAACCAAAAATTTTGATATTGGTCTCTAAGTTGCAATTTTTAGGAGGAGAGCAATCATATGCTGGTCTCACTAAAAAATTCATCTTCTGTGAAAATCCCTAATTTTCTGCAGCAGTGACAGGTCAAAAACTAAAAATGCCCGAAATCAAATTCTGCTTTGATAGAAAGATGCTCCCTTCAATGGAGGGTTATCCTAGCCTCATTTTGATGATGATATGTGGAGAGAGACCCAAAAAGTAAGAAGCCCTAGCTTCTGCAGCTGGACAATTTCTTCTTCTCAGGTTAGCTCTGATACCATGTTATATTTTTATCATTTAGTCAATATGATCTTAGGATCTTATCTGAGAGAATAACATGCACATCAACATTCACAAGAGACAATAGACACAAATATTTTTCCTCGGGGAGACCATAAAGGAGAAAATCCCGCAACTTCCTCAGAGATAGAATGAGCACCAATGGCAGTAGTAAAACCCAAAGACAGAAAGATGATCTCCAACAATTGTTCTCTCTCACACTTGTGTGAGCTCCTCTTCTCTCACCTATGTGCTATAGTTGGGTGAGTGTGTGTCTCAAATAGAGAGGCTCAATCTCTATTTATACTAGTTTTCGACTTGGAAATTACTTACCAGGGCTGAATTCTCTAGGAGAGTCTAATAACCCTAATGCCCCTCAACTGTGGGGACTTTTCCCCTGACTTACAAAGGGAGGGATAAGCTCTATGAATTTACATGCCTTGATTACATTAATTATTCTCCTAATAGGAACATCAGGGTTCAATGAAATAAAATATATAAAATATACAAGTTAGTACATTCCGAAGTTACAAATACATCAACATATAATATATAAATAATATGCACAAAACACATTTCATTCGTATTAATTTGAATTATGTATTAACAAAAAAATTATTAGATGAACAAAGATAAAATTTATCGCAATCATATATATATGTGATGGATTATTTTACATACCTTAACATTCTTGTGATTGATATGTTTGAAATACCATTCATAACTTTCAAGTTCATTATCAACAATATAGCATAGACAATATTTGTTTTGGAGCCTTCATAAAGGGGTTCGTATGCCTTCTCAAGAAGAGGTATATCATGAACATCATCAAAATCATCAATATTTTCATGATCATCGTCATCATCATCATCCATTCTAACTTTAAATGAATCATGGATCAATGTATTTGTACCATAATCTTCAACTACGTTATCAATATGATCATCTTCTTCAACATGATCATTAACTTGTTCTCCATTAAGCATAGCTCCATGTACCTCCGGTACTTGTTCTGAAAGCATTTCCTTTGGATGATATGCCAACGGATGTATTTCCTTTATAATTACATGAATACATTAATAGATATAAGTTAATATAGGAAATATTAAAATAATACATACATTTACCAAAACAAAAAAATATAAAAAACTTCATAATGCTAAACTTACAAATGGACGATATTCATTCCCCCCCTCAGCATGTCCATGTTCCTTACAATGTTTTGTGGCTGTTGTGATCAATATTCATCTCCTCTTAAAGCCCCTGCATTAACTACATGGACAATAACATTTCCCATCACCCCTTCTTTTCGCTGCATACCACAGTCTAGAAAGCAATTACCGATTTTGTTCGTTTGGATCAGGAATATTGCTATTTGACATTTCCTCACAAATATCTTGAATGAAGACTATCAAATATCTTAAAAAATCAAGGTCCACACATCACTATTTCTGCAAATGGTGTTTTTTTCAAGAATAAAATAATTTACACAAATTGTCTATCGGAGAATAAAATGATGTCTGCAAATAGTCCGTCGAAAATAAAATAATTCCGCAAACTGTCCATTGAAGAATAAAACAATTGGTTAAGCCGTCCGTTGCTTCTATACAAAACATGTCAGAATGCTTCTGTAATTTATATATTTTCAAATTCATTAGTCGCTGAATAACCGACGATATTAACCTAGTTACCGTTGCAAAAAGACTAATTATCATTGCAAAAAAGTATGCCAAATTCGTCGCAAATTCGACCACTAAGCATCACAAATATGACAACTATATGGTCAAAAGTCTGAAGACAAAGGTGTCGAAAATCCAGCAACAATTGGTTTCAAAAATATGATGATGATGATGTCAAAATCTGACAATACAAAATTCGACACCTAATTATATCATTAAAAAAAATCAAAATTCCTAATTTCAAATTGAAATCTGAGAAAACAATACTTTTCATCGGATGTCGTCAGATTTTGACGTCGAATTTTGGGTCCAAATCGTTTAATGACTTTCTACAAAAAAATTGAAAACACAAGATATAGGGTTGCTAATACTCTTCAGTTGTTGAATCAACTGAGGACTCCATTATGTCGGTTCTCCTCCTAGGAAACTTTTTTGTTGGGTTGTTAGCTTCAACAATCATTCATACAAGAAAATAGGAAACTCGGGAAAAAAACTTCATGGTTATCCATATAGAGGTATCGCTCCAACCACTTTGTCAATTCAACAACAACCCTTCACTTTCTTCTCGTGCAAACTATAATGCTTTAAAATCCATCCACTCAAGGATTTCCGTCTTTGTAGGATGCCAAAACATATCCCTCACAAAATGATTCTCGGCCTCAGCAACAGAACCATTTGTTGGTGTTTCTCCCTTTGACCCAGGTTCAGTCCCTATTTTTCCCTTCAACAAAGCCTAAGATATCGACCCAAGAGAGCAGGGCTCAGTCGATAGCACCTGTGATGCAGATGCAGTCTCACTCGAGATATATCTTATGGGTAACTGCTGGAACTAGGTTTCTACAGTTGTGTGGGAATTTCCACTTCTTTGGTACCTTACTATCTTGCTCAATCGAATCCGGAGGTTATATTACTTCTCTTATTGCATGCATTCAAGATATGTCTCTAGTTATCCATAGACATATATTATATCAGTTAATATAGTTCCTCATTAGCTGTTCCAACTAATAATTGTGTGATAGATGGATATAAAGACCCATTTGTAAGAAAATATACATAGATTCATTCACAACATGCATTCATTCGACATAAGCACATTCATCAAATATACACATAGGAAACATTTAACGTGGAAACCCATCGCAGAAAAAACCACAAAGGTGCTCTTCATCTGGCATGAGAAATATATGGCACCTTTCGTCTCTGCACTCAGCTTGTATAATTTGTTCTAGCTATTCTTCTACAATATATACAAACATCTCTCTCCTTTCGTGCTCTCTATTCTCAGGCATATGGAGTTTTCTTTTCCTTCACTCTATTGTTCATTTGCACATAGCTTGGATCGACTCTCTCTTCGCTACAACTCTACAACTCTATCGATAGACAATAGACAACCATGCTTAACTCAGAACAACCCGCACACAACTTGGGTTATTCCTTTTATATACTCTTACACGTCGTACTCATTTGACTTCATTTTGTTAGCCGACAGGATGTCATTCCTAGTCGCGTTCATTTCAGTTACAACTGTCAGTAGGCACTATCGACCCAAAATACAAAGACGCTTTATTCCCTAAAGAATGCACTATCCTAACTGAATTCTTACCCATGATATCCTAAGTTTTCCTTTTCAACAACTGCACGCCTTCTTCTATTGTGGTTTCTTCCGTCGCGACTGATGTCATCACATCTTCCCTTCTATCATGGAATTATTCCCTCACAGTTGCTTTTGTCGTAGCTTTCCTTATACTGCTACTTCTTTTGTCGTATCTCTTCCTCTATCGCAACTTCCTTCTTCTTGCGACCAAAATTATTCATCTTTTCAAACAACATTCTAATTGAATTCTGCCTATCTTTTCCTAGGGCCAACAGATACTAAGTTTGGGGTTGAAACATCTTTAAAGAATCATGAATAGATATGAGCAAATCCAAAATCATTTTATAACTTATAACCTATGAATGAAAATCAATACACCTTATCCAATTCTTCTTATATTAGTCACGTCTTCCCCCCATTAAGAGCATCACTATGACAAGGTAATTAATGTACAAGTACAAGATAATTGACATGGGAGACCAGATACTCCCTAAAATTGATTTAAAATCTAGTCAAGACCACTTGCGGCTCAAGAGAGGCTGGCATAAAGATATCATAGCTTAGTTAAACCATTGGAGGATGGACAAAAATGCAATTTTTGAAAGATATCAACATCATCAAAAGTACTATTACAACTAAGTTTAAAGAGAAAAGGTGGAGTGAAAAGGATTTAGAGGTCAAAAGGAAGTTAAGATACTACAAGGAGGTCATTGACCCTGATCTGGAAGACCAAAAATATCTCTTTATTTTAACTAGGTCGAAGAGAAAAACTAACATAGCCAAAATAAGAACGAACTCTCAAGAGATTCATAGTGAAATAAGGAACTGGATAATTCCTAAAACACCGTGGGAGGAAAGGATTTTCCATCTTTGTGTGTCTAAGAGCCTTGAGGATGAAAGTCACTTTCTCTTAGAGTGCCTTGCCTAAAACCACATTAGATCGGAGTTTCACAATATTTATTATAATAATAGGCTCACTAATTGTTTAACTTGTCAGAACTATGGTGGCTTCGGTATGCTTATTTCTAAGTTTTTTGAGCATAGGAATAAATTGTTACAACAAATCAAGCGATTTCTTAACGTCTAATAGGACAAAGTTCGTCTCAACGGACGTTAACCATCCTCATCACATAAACACATTTCATGTTGATGTTGATGTTTATAATTTATATAATGTACTTGAAGGTGATGTGTATGCTAAATCAGGTTAGATAGGTTTGCTATGTGTGCTTGATAGATTTTATGTTAGATGATGTTTGTTGGATGCATGTGACGATTATGTTAGATAATGTGGCTTGTGTTTTGTTAGATGTTATTATCAGATTTGTGTGTTAGACATTGTTTAAATATATTAAATGTATATGTTAGATGGCGTTAGTTAATTATGTCTACATGTGTATGCTAGTCGATGTTTGATGTGTATGCTACATTATGTTAGATAAATTTTTTATGTGTATGTAAGATGGTGCTTATGTTTGATAGGTGATGATAGAAGTGTATGCTAGATGATGTTTGTCAAATGTGTGTGATGGTTACGTTAGATGATGTTTATGTTTGTTAGGTGGTGATGGTGATGATGTTGGTATGTTAGCTAATGTTAGGTGACATTAGATGTGAATGTTCATGTTTGCTATATGTGTATGTTAGATGTGTATTATCAAAAACAAATTCATCCATTTTTATATTTTGTATAAACATCATGCATATTTATTTTAAAAAATTGTGAGAGGTGTTTATTAAAAAACTTCAACGGAAAATTCTTCCTTACAGTGCAGTTACTATGATATTGTTACAATTAATGTACACAATTTTGTGAAATTATATTATTAAATAAAATAGAAAAAGATTTGGCATCTTACATCTTAATTATATTTAAATTAATTTATTTTAAAAATTATTTTACTAGTACAATGCATTTCATTCCCCTATAACAAATATTTGGTTATATAAATTTATCGTGAACTTCTAATTTACATTTAATGCACCTAAATTTTACATGTAATTAAGTGAAAATCATAGTTAATCATAAAAATAGATTGTTAGTATAACAACCTTAAAACATGTTTTAATTAAATCATTACTAATAATAAAGTCACTTCTATAACAATACAACAACACAACAAAATGCTATTACTATGAAAAATGAAAATAAATGATGTAAGGTCGATTAAAACAATGATAAACATGATACACAATGACTTATATTTTTACAATATAATCCCCATAAACCATATAACCCTTACCTATAAAATCTATAAACATAACAATTAGTAACTCTTAACCCCTCACCATAACCCTTACTTATAAAAGGTCCAAATCCATGCAAATATCTCTAATTTAAATGACATTATTAAATATGTTGCACCTCTTCATCTCTTATGAAATTATAGATGTTTAGGAATTTGGTTTGTAGATTTTATGCAGACTTTGTAGATTTTAAGTGGGCATTTCCTTCCTTTTTGCGACACATAACCTTAGTGAAAAACTAAATAAGTGTTTATTGTTATTGTTATAATTTTGATTTCATTAACCATATTTAAAAATAGAAGTATACATTGCACTACTACAAACCAAGATCTACACACTATTATTTACTATAAAAAATAGTTTTCATTATCTTAAACCCCCAAATTTTCATTCACTTTTGATGTAATTAAAACCCCTCAAATGTTTCAAGAACACTTGAAGTAATCAAATGAACTTATCTAACTTTAGTAATTTAAATAGTCATAAAAATATATTTTAGGAATTTGTAAAATAAGTTTGAACTATTAAAAATCGTCCTCTCCATTTGTACTTTTTTGTTTTGAAAATTTCCAAAGATCAAGTTCTAAATTGATGTACTTATATGAAAATATAATTTATATTTTGTGGGAGGAAAGAAGATCTCTACATTATAAAAAATAAATGCTTTGTGTATAGCTATAATATTTTTTTATAACTAAAAAGTAATATACATTCCAAAATATAGTTATAATTTTTTATTCCAAAATATATATAGATTTTCTATATTTTATATTGTTACAACATGTTTAAATTTTTGTGTCGGTATCTCAAATCATTAACCTTATTACTATTTACTACCAAGTGTGAAACAAAATAACCATCAAATAAATATGCAAAATGAGTTAAAACATCAAATTACAAGCCCGTCGAATGTTTTTATCAAATCCTTCATCATCTATCAAACCCCTATTGCAAACTAGCAAGTGCCAATGTATGTTTATTCCATGTGGAAAATGTGTCATGATTGGAATTTGTGTCATCATTCTTCATCTGAAATTCGTATCAAATTGATTTTGAGAAGTCATATTAATTAAAATCCATTAATGTTAAAATTATTTACATTTAATCTTAAAGCAATTTTTTAGTCTATTTAATATTAGAAGCCCTTTAATTTGGAAATTTATATTAATCGTAATTCATCAATGATAAAGATGTCATTTTTAAGTGTAATTAATTTTTAAATGAACTATACACTTCAAATTGATATTAAATTCATTTATTACTTACTAGTTAATATTAACATATTTTTTTTCAATCGAGATAAACCTTTTCCTTGCTATTCCATTTGAAATCAAAGAAAAAATTACATCTTTCCACTAAGTTTATGCTACATTACCTTCACCAACCTTTATCAAACAAACATGACAAAACAAAAAGAAAACATTTCTTTCATGTTTGTACAGACTAATAAAAACAAACATGTCATCTTCCTTATCACACCATTCACATACATATGTATGTCATCCATCACTGAGAAAAAATGAAGTTTGACTCTTACACTAACAGAAAAAATTGAGACAAACATAAAAAGATTCTTAACAAACATCTACAACAGTACTTCCAAGGATTGGATTTTTTCTAATAACAAAACATCTTCCATGAATTCTTGATCGTGCAAAAAACATTCTTTTTAAGCAACAACTAACTTTGACAAACAATCAGCCTCAGAATTGAAACAACTTGAAATGTGAGACAAAGATAATTGATGAACATAACTCATTAAAACTTTGATTCTGGAGCACCAATGCTTGAGTTGAATAACCTGCAATTTGAATCTCTCATTTTCCCATTCCACTTACTTTTGAGTCTCCAAAAATATTACGAGAATCAATACCAATATAAGAAGCAAATCTCAAAATGCCCCCATAGACTGATCAATTCAACTCTAGTATTGCTACCAATACCTCCTCCCATCCACATTCTGAAAAAATGATCATTATTTAAAAATAGGATAGTACCACATTCACATTCAACATTTGAAGAAGCACCATCAAAATAACCAAAATATAAGAAAATGGTAAAGGAAAGGGCATATAAAAACTTTGAGATATTTTATATACCAGTAACTTGAAACTCCTTGCAAAGACTCATACCATTTATGAAACATTGATGAACATTTGTATCAACATCTTTAAAAATAACCTTATTTCTCATGTTCCAAACAATCCAGTAGATAAAAATATGAAGAAACTTACCATTGCCTTCATCATGATACCATTTTTTTAAAATTTCCTCCAATTTGAGAAACCCCAGTTAGAGTTGATCTCTAAATCCTCGCAAACTAGGTTCCAGACACTTTTTCTAAAAGAAAAATGTATAAATATATGGTCAACATTATATGAGTTTCTCTTCCCAAAAGAGAAACAACTAGGCTCATTCCAACCTCTCTCTAATGAGTTTTTCCAAGTCGACAATTTTTTTTTCATTAATAACAAAAAAAATACTTAAGCTTTTGAGGAACGTTCTAGCTCCACAACTTGTTATACCACCAACATTTTTCAGGTTAAAAGAGAGAATTTATAACAACATCATATGCTTTTTTAATTGTGACAATACCATATTGCTTATTCTAATCCCATACTAATGTATCATATGTATCAATCAATTTTATGCCTGCACTATTTAAAGTACTAATGTATTTATCCCAAAAAGGTTCCCACCTGTCCATAAGTCCAATTTCTCTGGAAGTAAACCAATAGTCGTCCTTAATAATATCCCATCTAGGCCTTTTGATTTGATAAATATTTGTTAGGCCAATACCTTCTAAACGCTCCATAATTTCCAAAGGTAACTTAAAATTACCATGATCACCAATATACAAATGAATGCCAACTTGAACACTTTTACCATTGCCAATGTCCCAGGAAATCCAGTTTTTTATCCAATGAAAGATCCTAATAAAGTTGTTCCAAATAATAGAAGTACCTTTTAAGTCAATCTCCATTGATCTGAACAAAGTGTTTAAAGGTACTTCTTTTATGTATTTTGATTTGGTGACCATACTCCAGAGACCATTGTCAAATAAACAACTCCACATTCTCTTGATATAAAGAGCATTATTAAAACCAAACAATTTTTAATACCCTGGCTTCCCAAGGATTTTCGAAAATCTAGGAGTTCCCAAGCACTAAATGATATTTATTTTCTGCACTAGAACCTTCCCAAATAAAATGGAATATTTTTGATCTAATGGTATTGAAGATTGTTTTGGGAACCATAATCAAAGAAAACCAAAAAACCGATATACCCAAAAGAACAACATTAATAAGGGTTAATCTTCCACCCAATGAGAGAAATATGTATGCCCAATTGTTTATCCTCTTCTCAATTTTTTTAAGCATCCAAACCCAATCATCCACCCTATACATGTTTGGTTATAAAATAAACCCCAAATATCTGAATCCTCCCTCCATATTTGCAACTTTAAATTGAAACAAAATATTTATCTCTCTTAAGACCTCTTCCGAAACCTTATATTGATAATTACAATATTTTTTCAAATTGATATCCATTCTGGAAGAAAAGAAAAATATAGATAAAATATCATAAATATTATTCCACTCATTTAACTTTGCATGCCCAAAAACAATTGCATCATCAACAAACAAATGATGAGTAATTTTAATAGTTGAATTAAACTTGATACATGTAAAAGAACCCTCCTTGCAAGATCTGTGAAGCATCCTACTTAACCCTTCAATGACTAAAAGAAACAAAATACATTATAATGGGAAACCTTGCCTTAAACCTCTAGAGGAACCATTCACCATAACAACAAAAATTGTTGAAGAAACACATGCACGAATCTAATTTTTGACCTCCATTGGTAAACCAATTTGGAGTAGGATAAGTTTAATAAAGACCCAATTAACTTTATCATAGGCTTTGGAAAGTCTAGCTTCATACATATAGAACTTAAGTTCTTCAATTTTGAAAAGTGGAGACATTCGTGGGTGGCACCAATTAGATCCAGAATTTGCTTGTTTGATAAAAATACAAACCGTTCATTGGATATCAACTCTAATAGTTTTGGATTTATCCTTTCAACAATAATTTTGGTCACCATCTTATAAATTAGGTTGCAAAGGGAAATATTATTAAAATCGGAGAAGGTAACAAGGTTGTCCTTCTTAGATATAAAAGCAATGGAAGTAATATTTAGAGATCTAGACATAATACCTTCTCTCCTTGACAACTCGACCGCCTCTGATAAATATTCCCCCATTATATAAAAAAAGTGATAAACAACTCAATAAGCCAACCATATGGACTTGGGATTTTATCTTTATCAAAATAACTCAATAGATTTTTTTATTTCATCCATGGAAATACGAGCTCCAATCTGAATCCCCTCCTCACAAGAGAAGAAAGAAGGGTAATAGCTCACAACCTTCAATTGATTTTCAATAGTAGCCATGCCATTTTATTTGAACATGCGACTAAATATTTCCTCAAATACCTTTTGGATGTCATTTTGAGTCGAAACTCTTAAACCGGATAAGGAATTTATATCCCAAATGGAATTCATTTTTTTTTGTAAGGGGCGTATCTATGGAAAAAAAATTGCATTTTTATCCCCAACTTCAATCCATATTTCCCTACTCTTCAGCCTCAAATCTTCTTCTTCCTTTTTTTCTCCCAGATCCAACATTCTGCGTCTTTCTTATGAAGATAATAAACACATCATATTTTCTACCACTAAATCCTTTATCTCATTTTCAATCATAATCAAAGTCTTGTTTTCTTCTACTTCCTTCTTTTTTATCCATTCAACCACCATCCTTTTAAGCTTCTTGAGCTTGAATACCAATCTTTCCATGTTGTTTAGATATTCTAGAACCATTAAGTCTTCCCAAAAATACCTTACCATTTGACAAAAAAATTCATCCTTTAACCACGACTAATTGGAGTTGAAAGGATAATTATAAGAAATAATGTCCTTCTCAAATTAAAGCAACGGGATAATTATCAGATATGTTTTCCACTAAATTCCACAATCAGTACTCAGAACAAGAACTTAACAACGATTCTGACATAAGAAACATATCTAAGCTTTTTCCACCTCTTAAATAACCCAATCTATT
Source organism: Pseudotsuga menziesii (assembly GCA_001517045.1). NCBI lineage: Eukaryota > Viridiplantae > Streptophyta > Pinopsida > Pinales > Pinaceae > Pseudotsuga > Pseudotsuga menziesii. Next base: position 92,098 of record LPNX010685628.1, read on the forward strand.
GTTCTTCCAAGTTGGGATTAATTTGTTAGGAATGATGTCAATCAACCTATTCCTTTTGAAAAGATCTTGAAAAAACAGGCCAAAGGATCTAGAGACTTGATCGTGCCCCAATTTCATGGGCATACATTGTGAAATTGAGATCACCGACTATCACTAGATTGTTTAGACTCACAAAACCCTCATTTTACAAAGGATCTCAAATGAACTTTCTGTTCTTATACGGGGCACAAATATTCAGAAAATTTATAACTTGATCAAAACCTTTTAGGGTTCCTTCAAGGAGGATACCTGCTCTCATTTTAAAAGGTTTAAAATTGAAAACTTGAGGATTCAATATGGATAAAAGTCTTCTAGATAATCCCTTAGCATTAGTGGCACAAACTTCCTAGTCCTATAGGATATTTATAAAAATACTCACAGGTTTTATCTCCCTTATTCAATATTTCCTTAAATAAATACAAATCAACTTTATTTGTTTGAATAAAGAGCTTTAGGGACCTTAATTTTGGGTCGTTCCCTAGCCATCGAAAATTAAGGGAGATGCAATACATTAAGAAACCCTTGAAAGGGGCTTCATTGCTCTTAGCACCAAATCGACATAATTTGAGTTTTCCCTATTCTTTTCTGCATTATAAATTTTGGAGGAAACAAGAATATTTCCCTCCCCCTGCATCTCCTAAGTATCCTCCATCTTCGGTTCTTTATCCATATTCTTTTTTTCCTACCCTTCTTTCTAATTGTTACATTTTGATACCGAATTGAGGTTAATGGGATTTGAGCTGAGTTATCCACTGGCTTGTTTACATAATCTTTCAAAGGATTTTTAACTATTTCTCATGTAAAACCTTGTTCCTTGCTGCTGGATATCGCATTTATCTCCAAACCATTTATAAAAACTAATGAATCTAAAGAATTTGGAGATGAGACTATATCTTTTCTCATAAAATTTGAAATCGCTAGAGACTCCTTTCCCTCATTCTCTTTATCAATTGAACTCTTCTTTCGACTATCATCCTCCTTTTATTCCTTAACAATTTCTAAATCTTCACTGTCAAGAGCTTCTTCTTGAAAAAACATTCCTTTCCCACAATATGAGAATTTAACATAAAAGTACCACCCCCATTCTTATTTACATTGTTCTGGAGTTTTTTCCTTCTCTACAAAACCCTTCATCCCACTTCTATTCCAAATCAAAACCCTCTCTCTACCATAATATTCAATATCACAAATTGTTACTAGGATTTTACCTTTTTTTCCAGAGTTCAAAGAATTTAGATTTGACCTATTGTCATAATCCTTTTCAACAGACTTGATAAAATGTAATTTATTATAAGATAGATCCTCATAAGGAACATGAGAATTTAGAGGTGACATACCTTTTGGAAAAGTAATTCCTTTATCTTCTTCATTTGATAATTGCACTGTGCTTGTCAAAGAAGGGGTACTATCATGTTCATATTCTTGTTGGTCAAGTGATCTGTCCTGGTGTTTCTTTGACAAAAATTTCAGGTTTGGACAAACTCTTTTCACATGGCGATTTTTTCTACAAGTTAAACATCTAAAAGGGATACCTCTATAATCCAGTTGTTTTACAAATACCTTCTCACCCCAATTGATATTTAATTTTTCACGAATTCCTTCTTCTATGTTCAATTCTATCATTACTTTATCCATTCTTTTGTCACTGTCATAAAGAGCTTCCTTTTCAACATGAATGAACTTACCCAAATGATTTGCAAAATTTCTCAAAATTTCCTTTGACCAAAACTGAATTGGGATATCAGGTAAGAGAATCCACATATAACATTTATTTACCTTTTTTGTTTGTGGCATGGTTTGTGGATTGAAATCCATAGTCCACCTCCATAATACCAATGAGCCATCCCTGATATCAAAAAACCTATACAATATCCTCCGTGCATGTTCCTCATTTGAAAAGATAAATCAAAACCAATCATTTGATAACCATATTACCCGGGGTTTGTAATCGAACAAAGGTTTCCAGTTTTTCATCACCCATTTTAACATATCCACTCTGTTAAACTTCACATACTCCATTATGCTAACCAGAGCTCTTTTAGCTAGTCCTTCCACCTTGTTCAAGGTAATGTCACTACCAACAGTGAAATCATCCACATTGTTCTTTACCTTTGACACCTTCATCTTCCATCGAGTTCATGCCTTTTCGCTAGATAATTTCTCTTGTGAAGGAATCGATTTAGGGTTTACAAACTGTATGGTGGATTGAAAAGGTTTTACCCCTAAATTTTGCTCCAATCTCCTTGAATTAAAGCCTCCTATCTTCTCAGAGGTAACCGATTGAAACACATAATGGTTTTGTTACTTCAAATTAGGGTTTTGGATAAGATCCAGACATACCCTTTCACTTGATTTCGTATCATACTTTCCATCTGACTCAATTAAACCTTGATTATCTAGATCCACACAATTGTCAGCCTGATTTTGATTTTTCAAGATAGTGTTTGTGTGAGGATCTAGGAGATTATTTTCCCCAAGACTTGAAAAAGGTTCAATAACTGCCTCCTATACCTCATGAGAGGTCACAACTAGACACTTGTCTTCCGAATCAATACTAAAGAGTTCCGACCCTTTCCTTGCCACTACTATCCCATCTATTGCATCCTGAGAAGGTACATCTTCTTTGATCTGAAACCCTAAATCAAACCTATAAGGTTTGAAATTTCTCCTTTTTTTGTTGACATGGTTAACAATACCTAACAAAGAGACCATTAAAAAAACCAGAAGAAAAAACAACAAACAAATCCCACTTTTTTTTTTGGTCTTGGTTGGTATTAGGCCATCTAGCAAGATGACTCAACTCCAATATTGATATATGAAATATCCATAGACATGATTCATTAGAGGAAATTTCAACTCAAAATGGGCCTCCTAAAAAGAATTAATAAAATAATAGTTAAAATAATAAATTAATATTTATTAATTTTGGAGGAAGAAAAGAAAAAAACTACTATTTTGTTTGTACTTTTGACATATCTCCCCGTCTTTTTACTCAAATTTAAATTGGGAGAGCTCTTTGGATGTGGAATTAAATTCCGCATTCAACTAGTACCCACTCGGCACACTTTTGACGGACCCTGCTACCCCAAAAACAAGAAATACCTGAAAAAGCGTGATGATGACATCATCATCACATTTTTTCAGGTATTTCTTGTTTTTGAGGTAGCAGGGTCTGTCAAACATATGTCGAGTGGGTACTCATTGGATGTGGAATTTAATTCTGCATCCAACAAGCTCTCCTGATCGAAATTTGAGTAAAAACACGAAAATATATGTCGAAAATACAACCAAAAAAAGGAGTTTTTTTTATGATACCTATCCCTAAATTTATATTAAAAAAATGTTTAAGAGCTATATGGTATTTCAAATTTAAATAAATTTCATTGGCTAGCACATGATGACATGGAATTTGAATCAAAGTTAAAAGGCCCATTTTGAGTTGAAATTTCCTCTAATGAGGGTTTCGGTTTCACCATGCCTGGTTCATGTCGATCTATGCTCTGCTCGAAGTTATGCATATCCTCTTTCAAACATAAGTTAATATTAACATAATTAGTATAATATGACTATTTTCGTATTGTTACAAATTAATATTAAATATTGACACACGTATGATACACACCGACCTATATTTTTTCAATATCAACACACATATGATTCCATAATAATGGTGCCATAATAATTCTAAAATTGTATACTAAATATGCAATGAGATATAAATACCTTCAACTAAAATAAAATTACTTTTCAATTAATCACTCCATACAATCAAAAATTACTTGATAGGAAAACACATTTCGCATGAAATTGATTGTTAACGAATAATTTTTTTTTAAAAACATCCATTAATTAACTTTCCATTTCTAGCGTCATAAGATGAAAAAAATATATAATTAGAGAATTAAAGATAACAATATTAAAATGCTACATCAAAACTATAAATGATGAAATAAAACATGTACATATCACTATTTGTTGCCATCACCCTGATTATCTTTCTTACTTGGCATGATAGCACTGTTGTTCGAAAAAGTATTTTTTGATATAGGTTTGTGTCTTAGTACAAACCACCAATCCGTATGCAACACATCTAGGGAAAAAAAAATTGGTTGCAGTGTTTTGGGAAAACACCTGAAATGCTCCCATAAGCTCAAGTCATTCGACTGGGGGAAGTGGCTACCAACTTACATCAATGCATTACAAAATTAGAAGCAAAGATGCCTCCCAGTACATGCCCTAAAGTGCTGGAAGAGTGACGAAAGGAAATTAGTAAAAATGTACGACATATTTGGGAGGATAATTAAGGCACTTTGTGCCAAGGAATATGAGTAGGTTTATCATGCTTGGGAAGCCTAGATGGACGATGAGGAACCGGAGAAAGTAACAGAGAAAATTCATACAACGAAGGAAAACGTGACCGGGTTAAGGAATTCATTGAAGACATTACCATCGGTCAAGAATATGAGCAAGGTTGTTGACTTGATAACCTTACAACAACAGGTCACCAAACTACGAACACAACAATTGTGACAAACTAAACATGTTGCAGAACTCCAGGCCAAAGAAGAACATGTCACAAGGACCATCCACCCAGCAAGAGATGGGGCAATGAAAGTGGAAACTTCAGAAGCTATCTGTTCCAAACTTGTCAAAAAAATTACGAATGTCAAAGAAGATGTTTAGTGACAAGCAAAATATGTAATGAAAATATGTCAATATTGTCAAAATAATCTAAATGCAACAGATATTTTTGGCTGAAGTGGCTCGGGACAAGTCACAAGTGAGTGTTGGGGGCTTGTTGGACCTAGGGAAGTGTATAATATTTTTTATCGGAAGTTTTGGGGAATCCAGTCATAGTGTAAACAAGGATGTGACAGAACAATGAGAGAGTAAGTCGAATCTGGGAATTCAACAAGTTTTTGAGGATACACTAAATGTAAATGGTGGGTTAAGTTAGACAAATGGTTCCAATACTAGGTAATTATCAAGGATGTAAACTCAGCCTTTAGAGCCTATATAAATGTAAAGGGATTTCTTGGGGTAGTTAAGTAACAATCGACTGCTATTTGAGTACTAGTCAACGGTAAGAAGAAGAGTCATGAAAAAGTATATAATGTCGATCCATAAGCTGTGTGCATGATGCAATGAATTGGATGATACAAAATATATGTAATCAAATAGATGATTTTGAGATATATCTTCAGGATGTGTACACAGACCATAAGCATTCAAGACACGATTTATGTTAGATGAAAAGTGCTTTTGTGGTTTTGTCCCATATCCGGTTTCCACGTTAAAAATCTATGTCTATGATGTCTCTTTATATTGTATTAAGCTTTGTGAGTTTTTCGCGACTGATTGATAATAATAATGTGGAATGTTGATAGTGAAATTATGATAGACATGATTTAGATATGTATATTTTATATGATGTGTTGTCTGTCGACAGTTGTTCATCTATCAGCTTCGATTGAGTAGTATGTTTAAACATTTCCATGGAAAGGTCCCCTTCTATAACTGGAGAATCCTAGTTCTTGTAGTCCCCATAGGTATCTCAGGTGAAACCTCACTTGCAACGCAGTTTTTGCTGACGGAGTTATACTCTATTGGGTTGGTGCTTTGGCATGGGTTTTGTTGGTCAGGTTGGAGACTAAACCTGGGTTAATGGAATCAACCCAATAAGAACTCATAGTGTTCACTTCAGTCAATCAATCAACATGATTTCAGTTAAGATTATTTAACTTAAGTGTTAATAACAAGGAATTAGTTAACTAAAGTTTTTTGCATGTGACGACACTTTAGTTAAACTAAAATACGACACTTGATTTATGACACTTGAGTTACACCTATTGCATGATGACACTGAATTTAGCTAGTTAACTAAGTGATCCTACATCTAGTTAGTAGGCAAGTTCACTATGAATTCTGTCAAGCATGATCCAATGTCAAAGACGAAAGGCATGGTGCATTGAATATGCATGATTAAAGAAACCGGGGTGCATAGAATTTATCCAAGAAGGAAATCCGCTATAGTTTGCATGGGAGGATAATTACCCATGCAGTGATTAACTATTCCTTACATGGTATTGGTTTGACATATTATTTATTGTATTAAACTCATTGGAAATTTCATATGGTAGACGTCTCTTCTCTATTGCTCCGTATCTACACCTGGAGTGTTTTGTTCTCTCTTATATTGCACTTGGGTTTTTGAAAGCAATTTTCTATTGTAAAAGGCATTCTCTGCTATCTATCATAATTATACTAAGAATATTTGCTAGGATTTTTCATCCTCATTGTTTTGAAGGTTTTCCCCAGGGTATATATTTTGTTAAGGTTGAATGTTTATGTGTATGAATGGTTCATTGATTTCAAGTATTCGGTATTTCCACATTTAAAGAAATAAAGATCAACACTCAACATATTTTCACAAAATTGAACACTTCACTCTCATCTACATTCTAGCTATGGATGAGGGGAAGAATAAAAGGAGGAGTGAAATTCATCCCTATCCATCCTAGTTTCTTCCTTTGAAGAGTTTCTTTATATAACTAGTCTCTAAATAAGGATTTTTTCGAGCCAATAGGGGAGTTTTTCTCCCTTACTTTTATGTCAAGAGACTATATATTCCTTTGAAGAGTTTCTTTATATAACTAGTCTCTAAATAAGTATTTTTTCAAGCCAATAGGGGAGTTTTTCTCCCTTACTTTTATCTCAAGAGACTATGCATTCCACATATCCATTGATGCTTGCATAACACCATCCTTTAACACATGTAGTGTTTTATTGAAATGGAATTATCCCCTAGCTATTTTTCCTCCAATATTGGAATTAATTCCTTATGATAATTCATGATATTGTGATCTTGGATAATTATTTCAAAGTTAAAAACTTCATCTCTAATCCACAACCTGATACCCCACTCCTCTGAGTGGTAAATATACATATCCTACTCCCTTTCGAGCTCGTTGTGCAACCAAGAGAATAAATCTCTCAACTACAAATCTCATTTATAGGGGTTTGGAGTCCATTTGTAGGGATGAGGTAATTTATAATTATGCATGTAGAATTCATGTAGAATATGTTTGTCTTCCTTTATGTTTTGTTGGAATATATCCATGAACTTCCTGGGTGGGATGGTGTCACATGGTAGTTGATGATTTAATTGTTGCAACTGGAATTTGTACCATTTTTTTCATAAGAATATTGTGTAAACCTTGGAAGGGGGTTTTTAGGGGACCATTTATTTATAAACTTGAGTTAACCTAACCATTGTTCCTTCCAAGTCATCTATCTTCTGATTTTTTATTTCTAACTCTTTTTTGTGATTTTGCATTTCCTGCTTGGGCTCCTTATTCTCTTTTTCGAGACGCTTTTTACCATGAAAATGATGCATTCTAAGAAGTTGTACTTTCTTATGTAGTATGGATACCTTGTCAAATGATGTGTCATTTTCAAACTTTTCGTCAACTACTTTGGTTTGGGATATTGCTTTCCATTTTGAGAACTCATGTATGGTCTTGACCAATTATGCTAGTGAATTCTTTAGTTGCAAGTCCTTTCCTTGTGTCAATTATTCCTCTATTATGTTTGACATAACTTTCCAATGGTCTATAGTATCTTCATCATTGATCTCAATAGGGTATTGACCCATAGAATTGGATTCATCCTCCTCATATTCACCTCCGGTTTCACTTTGTTTTCTCTTAGATTATTGTGCTTCAACATTCAAGTTTCTTCTTAGTTTCCTAAACTCGTAAGCCCTAACAAAGGGAATTCATTTTTCTTATTTGGAAGTAATGGGATCAGGCAATTTAAGGTGCATATAGAGGTTCAACCCTAAGGTTTCCTTTCATTTCTTTCACAACTTTTGAATCTATGTTGATTGATCTAAAAATTCACAGGATCATAAATAACCAGAAATTATGTGTGAATTGTTCCAAACTACTAACTTATTAAAAAATGCTTTCAACAACAATTTATTAAGAGAACATAATTGAAAATATGTTGCAAAGAAAACAAAAATACATAAATATAAACTTCAAATAACAAATTATAGTGGAGTTTGGCACAAAAGGTCAATGTATTTGGGTCCACTTCCAGTGCGACTGTTTCTATTCAATCTTCAAATGCTGTAAAATTACATCAAATTTTCTGGAATTTTTTCTGGGTTTAGTTTGGATAAAACTAGCCTTTGAAAACTGCCAAAGAAGCTTAGGATTCTCTTAGAAGTCCTCTCACCCTGATAGTCTCTCAAGGATGACATAAACAACTTCATATAGTTTACAATTTGGCAATTAATTGAATATTCCTATTAACATGATTGTGGCATTATCCAAATAATTTTTTCAATCTTTTAAATACCATAACGTTAAAAAAAAATTGAAATTACATATAGAACAACTATACCCATATTTGACCCATTTAAAATTAGGCTTGGTGTATACAAGCAGAAATTTTGTGGCTATTCATCGTCGATAACCTCACATTCTATTTTTCTCCATAGGCCTAAACTTACATATATGAACTCTGTCGAGTTTCGAATTGAACTGAACTGTCAATTCCATACTCTCCCAACAACTGACTGTCCTCGACCGTTCCCAAATTGTGGGTTAAATAACAAAACATGGCCTATTTTAGATTCACATATAACATTTTCGATCTATAAGCAACCTACCCAATTAGGATATAAATCCGATGTCATACTTAATTTATCCTTCAAGATAAAATATAAGCCCAAAACATGAGCATAGAAGCATGCATTATGGATCAAAATATCTCTGTTAGAATAAAAACCAAAACCACATGAATTAGCATCAAACAAATCCCAGATTCGTTTGTGGCCATTGATTTATATATGCCATTGTTTACCCTAGAATTTTGATTTACATATGTCGTCATGATCTCAACTGTGCCAATCCCAACTATGACAATTCATCTACACCAATCTCGATTTTAGAAATCAACAGTCGTCATAGCCAAAATAGTATCGACTATTGTTTTGATTTCCTGATCCTGACTCTTTTGATGCCGATGTCAAAAGTCAAAAGTCAGCACTGCAAATACAAATTTTGAGATTTTCATTCCAACTTATGATTCCTGACTGTTCTGATCTTTACGTTGGAATTCAGAAGTCATAAATAGGTCTACGTCACTTCCAACTATACATAAAATTTCCATGTGTCAAAAGATAATTGGTCTATGTATCTGCCACTAGGATGTTAACTCAAACCACCAACTCAACACCTGCACTTGCCATGTCACCTACAAACTTCCATGTTGTTTTCTATGGGTATGAAATGTCAACATCGTACTTGCTAGGTGTCACGATTTCTGTGTGCCATATGGCACCCCTTTTTCCTGCTTTTCCCAAACTTCAGAACTCGATATCTTTTACATTTGAAGTCCATTTTTTATGAAATGAACATCGATGGAAAGCTCTTAGTGAGCTCTATAAAACTGTTTGATTTTGTACAGCATTTGAATATTTTGAATTTTGGTGACTTGGGAGATCCTCTGGGAAAAAACCTCCCCACTGGAAATCTTTTAGACCACCAAAAGTTGGGATCACTAAAAAAAAGTGATGGCATTGTTTTCTCACTTGCCTAGTGTATTTCACAAATCCTGCCTTAAATATGCCCATCTGTACCATCACCACAAAGGAAAATACAGAGAAAAAATTGTTGATGAAAGTAAAAATTCCTTCACTACCATATAGATCTACATCCATTGTTACTTTTACCAACCATAATTAGTAACATCACTGAACATATAGATGTAAAGGAAATTGAATCGACAATGTAGTTGTCTTTCTTTACCAAACTATTAACAATCAAAGGATCATTCAAAGGCACAGATTTAGATCCTGAATGTTCTTATGTCGCAATTCTTTATTGATGCAGATCATCACATTTAACAAAGATGAAAGACAAAGTTTTACTTGGCATTTTCATCTGCCTAGTGGAAACCATGGAAAAGTTAGAATCAAATCGATGAGATCTCACTATGTATTTGATTCCTTCCTTGAAGAAATGATAAAAATTTCCTTCCCTGAAAAAATATATAATTTCTGGCAAATAAATATGGACTACCCGCACAATCCCAATAATGTCTAAAGGGGCTATATCCAATTCAACCTCATCTATAATACTAGTTGTAATGGAAAACTTCAATTTTCTTTGATGATACACATGTAATCGTGAATCTTCACACACCCATCCGAAAGGGTATGGATTAGGATGAGGTTTCATATCTAATCCCAAATTACTAACCACTTGCTCAGAAATGAGATTCACCTTAGGCCCACCATCAATTAGCGTATATATTTTGGTACGCTTGGAAATCACACGTATGTAAAATAATTCAGTCCTCTTTGTACTATAGGGCTCATATCAAGATTTGGAGTAGAATCACATGAACTACAACAAAAAATAGAAATATTACATTTCAGACACATAACTATAACCTCAGTCTCATCTCCAGATCCACATCCAAAATCTAATTGGATTATGGCTGAGGTATTTTTCTTACCTCTATGATGCTTATACCATTTCGGCTTCAAATATGGATGCAACTTCCAACAATGCTCTGCATTATGCCCATCTCTCTAGAAATGTGAACATGACAGCTTTGTAACAAATTTATTCAAGGTAGTTGTATGCTTTCTCTTCCCTTTGGTATTTCCTTCTTTTAAATGGCTAGATTCAGCAAAGGAAAATTCATCATGGGTATTCTTCCCCTTAGACTCGATATGGGTGGCTTGGACAGACACTTCATACAAATTGATAGGATTAAACATCTAGATTGTATGTTTTAAGTAACTATGAAATCCACCTATGTATTTAAAAAGCGTTTCTTGAGTATAGATAGGAAAACCCAATACTAAATCCCTCTTTCTAAACTCATGTGTAATCCTAAACACTTTGTCCCTTACCCTGTCTAAAATTCTTCCACTCCATAATGGGTTTTTGTTTATAACCTAATGGATATAAATGTTTTCCAATACTGAAACAAACTCATACCATGAATAAATAACCTTACATTTAACAATTAGGTCCTCTTGAGTTTTTCTTTCTCACCATACAAGAGCAGTGCCTCCAATTCGAAGTGAGGCCACCCAAATTTTAGCTTCATCTCCCACCAGCTTCTATGTTATGTAATAAACCTCTATTTTTAGAACCCACTCATCCAAGTTTTCAGCATTAACCTCTCCATTAAACATGGGTAAACTATACTTTATATTAATCTTCAACAACGACGTATTTAGATCAGATTTCGCAAAATACTTTTTATGTGCATTAGATGAAGTAACAGAATGACTAGTACAAGAAGAAGACGATGACAGAGATGGTGGAGTTTTAGGAGGATCTTATCCATTATATTTATTCTCTGAAGTGCTACCTGCTTCTCTCATCTACTTCTATATCTTCTTTTCCAGTCTCCTTTGATAGTCTGAAACAAATTTTCTACCTTGTTTTCCATCTAGTAGAAAGCCTTCTCATCCTATGCTCCCTAGTCTTCATATGCCATTTCCTTCCTTTGGGACACACTTCCAATTACATGATTGCAAATATTAGGTTCTCCTTCGCCTGCTTTAATATTGGTGCTAGTTAATATTCACACACTCAAAATTCCGTGGTTAATTAGAATTTGGTACCAACTTGTTCTGAAAATTCACAAGATCATAATTAACCAGGAAATATGTGTGAATTGTTCCAAACCGTTAACTTCTTTAAAAATGTTTCCAACAATAGTTTAATAAGATAACATAATTGGAAATATGCTACAAATATTTTTGATAGGATTAGTCCCAAGCACGCATGCAAGTGGACCTCCCTAGTTTGTATGGTATGGATCTAGAACAAAACAAGACAAAGATATACACTTTCACCTAGATCAATCAAACAATGACAAAAGTTAGAGTAAGGAAAACTTACCTTTAATTTGACGTTTGTTCTCGCAGTCTCCACGCAGCTACAATCCACCGTTGTACACACTAATACCTATAACAAATTGGACACAAACAAGATAGAAGTGGATTTAACTACTGGTAACAATACTAATATAATCAAATATCCAAGGAGATCTGATATAAAATGATTAAAACAACCAAATTATGAGAAAGAATATATCATTGTATTAAAGGACAATAAATGAAGTAGTGCAACCATAGTACCTTGGCGTTGTATCCTATTTCTAATGATATCCTTCCAAACCAAGAATTAACACAAGCATTGAGATGAAGCACACAAAACCAACTAAAGCTCTAGATCAATTCCTCTAGAATATACATGCTATCGACTTTCCTCCTCCAACCCATGACCCAAGGCCTTGATTTATAGGACAATGTGTATAGGGGTAGGTTTAGATTAATGTGGTAAATGGATGATATGTGATCCCAAGAACCAGGGAGGTCAAGCCATATCCAAAACTATAGGGATAACAATTTCCATTGATATTTCTCTTTGGAACCTTCTCGAAAAACTAATTTTCTACCAGTACAGGGTTCGACGTGATATGGAAGTAGAGCCAGGTGCATCAAACTAGATAAATGCAATCTACTGCATAGAAAAGGTGTGCCAAACTGGATAAACGTGATCTATTGTATAAACAAGGTGCGTTGATGATGCACTTTGGTAGTGAAGCAAAGTGCGTCTAAGGAAATAGACATAGGTTGCTAAGGGAGAAAGGTTCATCTAAGTTTAAAAATCAAGGAAACTTACAAGGTAAGGGAGCAAAGGATCATCCATCATGAAAATTTCTTCATGGATTGTGGCAACATGAGACTACAAGGTTCGTGAGGCTGATAAAAAATCCATGTAACATAATCCCCCCCAAAGTACGAATCTAGAAAAAGAGGATAGCTGGTGTACTTTGATATGGCTGTTGAAAGAGGAACCATTGGTCGGAGGAATGAAAACAACAATCAGGGAATTTATAATACAACTCCTGACAACTATGAACCATACACATAATTATATTGAAGTAGGGTTGCTGAATAATACACCACAGATCCATGCGAGTACTAGAGGTGGATATATCCACTGAATAATACAAGTGTGGATCCATACCATCGATACAAAATGTAAACTGTAACCATGATAACATACACAGTGGATATATAAATCGATCAAAACATAAACATTGACCAATCCAATGTGGATCTATGTGCTAGAACATCCATATGATGTTCATATGGAAAGTGACTCAAATAATCTCCAATGCAGCTTGGGTACAATATGCAACAATGAATACTCCATAGTCTTCAAACCAAACTTGTAACTAATACAATACTAACCATGTGACTAAAAGGAGTTGAACTTGAATATGGTAGGAACCACTTGATTACTAGTCAATGATGTAAATCATTGAGAAGTGTGAGGGAAATGACCAATGATGACAATGAATCCCAAGGTACCATAGTACATTATGACGAATGTGAATATATGAGTTGAAGCCGAGCATTCTCATAATCCATCTATTAGAGGTCAATAAGGTAAACACAATGTTGAAAATGATAATACTTGCCATTGATGCATGTAGGCTTCAAGGTACTAGGTTTCTAAGTCAAAATCTTAGATGATGTACTGATGTCGACAAGGACATACTCGTCGAAGGAGGTCAATGATGTATCCCACATCATCGACATAAAACTAGTATATGAGGACGTTTTTGGATGGTAAATCAGATGAGTGTAGAACGAGACAAGTTATATATGTAAAGGTATGGAAATACTGACTTATGGATAATCAACATGTCATAGGACTTGATTACTACAAATATTGACTCAAACGAAAGACTCCTCTTGAACATTTCACGACATGGAAAAAGACTTGGTGACACTGATTTGCAGAGGCGAAGGTCAGTATATAATGCAACATGATCGAGGTATTCTTTGGATGACCCAAAGGAGTAAAGAGACTCATGGGTTTGACATGACCTAGAGACAAGCTAATTACCCAAACATCTGCCATGTTTAGTGGTGATATATGTTGGGTATATGTTATATTCTTTGCATGTGCTTGTGGAGGGGATGTGCGCCTGTCATCACTATGTCTGATGATCCCGATGAGCACCTTCATGGAAATAATTGTTAGGCTGTTTCCGTCCATTTTCGGTGTGAATGCAACGAGCTCGATTTTTTGGTTGTTTTTAGCTATATTGGGTGCATGTTATAAAAACATGTAATTTAGTCCTGGTTAATGGATTGGGGTCTATTTTTCTAATATGGGTTAGCGGATTAGGGTATTTGATACTACAAAATACCTATATTGTATTGTGAGGGATTAACAATGATAATGATAAAATAGGAGGTGTGGCTCCAAGGTTTGTTGGTTTTCCCAGTTAATGGTTTCCAGGGTAAATATCTATGTTTATGTGTGAATGCTATGCTGTAATCTATGTTTTGCTTAAAATAATCTGTATGCTTTGCTTCTCTGTACAGGTTTAAAACTTACAATAACAAGCTTCCATCAATACAAATTCATATACATTCCCTTCCCTTATTCCCCATCATGTTCGATGAATACCTCTTTCCTTGTTAATGAGCTTGAGGAGGATAATAGATGCTTAGAATAACTCATCTATAAGACAAGTCCAATATCACATGTTTTATGAACCTGAGAAAGGAGGGGTTTGTTCCAAAAGGGCTCTTCAATTTTTGATTTTATGAGTCCAAATAAGGTAAACTCGACGATTTTTCATGTTTAGGGATTCTAAAAAAACTAAAGAAGACACCAAGGTAGATTTTTTCATAAGTTTAGTCCCCAAGGTCCGAAAAAAGTATAAAATAATACCTAGGAGAACTATCTTATTCAATGGGAAGGTAAGCTATTCCTTTTTCGTAATTAGTCCTCTAGGTCTGAAAAAGGGTTAAACCATCACCAGGTGTATGCTTCTTCCGTAATAAGAATAAGGCCTAAAATTTTATCGACTGTGAAGAAAAGTAAGGTCACTCGCGTTGTTCCATTAATTCATGAGTATGGGGAAATAAACAATAAACTCTACGCTATTTTACTAAAGGTTTTAACAAGCATAAGAACAACATAAAAAATGATTGGAATCTTTTTATATTTGAACCAAAGCACAAAAAAGAGAAAAGTCAGCTCAAACTAGTTTTCATGTTTTAAACTAGAGCATGAAAAAGTGAAAAGTCAATTCGACACCTATTACTGGTTTTAATGAGCTCAAAAGAAAGGTTGGAAGAATGATCGAAGCAATTGCTTCATTTTTTAATGATATTGCAATAGAGAATGAGCTATTCTCATGAAGTTGTTTCATGGTTTAGCAAGCTTGAAACCCAACATAAATATTGATCAACATGAGTCCCATTGGAGAGTACTTTCCCAACATGATGTCCAATGTTTGGTACTTCCCCCCTGTATAACCATCAAGTGGATTAATTCCAACATAATGTAAAGAGGTTTGATACATCCCCCCCCAAGATTCATTTCATCTTCCTACAATTTTTATTCACCCAGCTAAACTCTCGGTTACTACTAGGAAAAGGTTCGCTAGAGATGGAGGAAGAAAGAGGATCTAGTAACAAGGGAATATGGAATGAAGGTTCAAGTCCTAAAAATGAAGGAAAACTTGACTGAATGGGATAGGAATCTGTTTGATTTTTACACAATCTTGAAAAAAAAATACTATGCTTGCAGACACTTATTTCATTTTATAATGAGCTTTACACAGGACAAGAACTATGATCATGAAGACCTGTTTCATTTTTACACAAGATTGAAACATAAAACAAATATTCATGAGGTCGCTCCTTTAATTTTTTAACGAGCTTTAAAGGGAATGAAACTATGCTCAAGGTTGATTTTAATTTTTAAGGAGGTTGAAATAATAAATAAACTATGCTCGTGAATGGTTTCATTTTTACATAAGCTTGAAACCAAAGGTAAACTGATATGCTTGGGAATGGTTTCATTTTTACACAAGCTTGAAACGAAAGGTAAACTATGATTGAGGTCAGTTTCATTTTTACACAAACTTGAAACTGAAGGTAAACTCTGCTTGAATTAAGTTTCATTTTTACACAAGCTTGAAACTAAAGGTAAGGCTATGCTTGAGGATGGTTTCAATTTTACACAAGATTGAAACCAAAGAATTTTTTTTGTTGAGTTCGGTTTCATTTTTAGACAAGAATGAAATCGAAGGTAAACTCTGCTTAGGATCAGTTTAATTTTTACACAATATTGAAAGTAAAGGTAAACTCTACTTGAGGTTGGTTTCATTTTTACACAAGCTTGAAACCAAAGGTAAACTCTGCTTCAGAATGGTTTTTACCCAACATGATGTCTAGAGGTTGGTAGTGTGCCTCCCAACATAACAAGCTAGAAAGATAACTCCAACATGATATCTAGAGGCTGGAGACCCGCCCCCCCATCCATAAGGAGAAGAAACCACTAAAACATGTGGAACATTCAGGGAGGTCTGATGACTAGCATTCATACGATGATCAGGTTTAGCAAAGGAAAGTTGATAAATGGTCATGATCTTCCCATCATGGGGAAAACACATAACTCAAAAGAGTGAGGACAAAACAACCGTCATTGCATAAACATAATAATGTCTAAGGATCATATTGAATTCCAATGGACCTTGGACTACACGAACATCAAGAAAGACAAATTTTCCTCCCAAGCTGACAGGTAATGCTGGTAGGATCCCCAAAGGTCCAATAGGTCTTCTACAGAAATCCATTATTTGATCTGGGGAAGACACAAGTAGAGGAGAAGCTATCACCTTCCAAGTAGTTGAAGATAGTATACTGACTGACGCTCCCTCATCAACAATAGTGCGACATATGTTTGTAGCAATAATCTGCACAATAATATGAAAAGGGATACTTGAAGGAAGAGGAGTTTATGTTAGAGTATTACAATCAAAGGAAATGGATTCATTGCTTGAAGGGGGTCCCATTGAAACAAATTGTAATGCCCCAGTTGTTAAGCCCCATACTTATGATCCTTCATGTGTCTTATGTTCTCTTGCATTGTGGACTTATGATATTTTATATTATTATGGAATTTTGCTCCTTCTCATGATTAATTTAATCAAGGAATTATTATTAATGTTTGATAACATCGCTTTGTACTTTGGCACTATTATTAATGTTAATGTTATTACTAGAATCTCTACTATCTTTGAATGTTGTTAATGATTGATTAAATAAACAACTAGCTCAGCAAAGGAAACTAAATGAGTATGGGGGACCATGGATTCCACAAAGTGAGGGGGAATGGGGACATCCCTAACACCTTATAACTTATTGTTGACTTAACTTTGGCCATCCCAATTCAATTTTGCACCTTGGTGCGATTAATAATGTTCGTCACCCAAACCTTGTACAACGAACCCTATTCTCAATTATTATGAACTATGGAGATAGTTTTTCATATTGTGCACACCTTAGTGGGTCCCTCTTTCCTAGGGAACCCTAGGGAAATATCCCCTCACATTTATGTGTTTATGGTCATTTATGAGCCCTTTTCTTAGTTTTTAGGGCTGTAAGCTATTTTCTAGCTTCCACTCTTACACCATGCATTGATGATCCTATTTTTGTGCTTCCATGATATTTACGACCCTATTGGATTCCCTCTCTCACCTATTTCGACATCCTTGATGTTTTGTAACCCCCTTTATGCATTAGTGTGCTTCCATGTGCTCTTCATGGATCCACTCCTTAGTTTTTGGGTAACTCCTCCTCATGGTGCTAATTCGGGAAAGGGAATATTTTCACTAAGCCACCACTCCACTAATTCAAGTTAATTCTCCATGATTAATCTTAAAACTTACCTCTCTCTAATTTGGGTTGATCCCTTTGGGTTAGAGTGGTCCTCCTTATCATATAAATCCATATGCCATCTCCTTGTTGAAGTTAATCTTGAGCTTTAGACCATGTGATTTATGCTATCTAACCGTGTTGGGAATGCTGATATTGTTGAGAGTGTGTTGAGACTTAGAGTGAGTCCATTTTTTCCCTTTGATTCCATTATATTACTCTACTAGTTCAGTTTCTCACACAGAAATCCAGGAAATGGGAATGGCGAGATAGGTCACATCCCATAGCCAGTGGAGACGAACGAGAAAGTAGTAAGGGGAAGCATTGTGTATCTCGAAAGATGTAGTTTCAAGATTAGTGATACTAAGTGAGAATATACCCATGGAGCCATGGTCTCAACTCGAGGGTGACCTGTTCAAGCGAGGTAGGCTTGACGGTGTCAACGACTGGGAGGAAAGTTGTCCTACTGCAGCCAGTTGCTTACATTTTGAGATAAGTATTTCTCTTATGTTATGTTTTCATTACATTATTTTATTTTGTATATGTACAATGATGGAAGATTGGTTGTTTGAGTGTTCATGTATTGAATGTAAGGATCTACATGGAGTAAGGATGAATATCATGTATTATGGAATTTAGTTTCTATTCTTCTTCTTCATAACCAGAAATTGTACTTTTGGCTCTATTTTATTGAGAGAGGCGCAACCATATGATATGGTTCTACAATTTATGCTCATTTCTATGTACTGAGACCTATTTCATTGTGTCCAAAGCAAAGCCTCCAGTGAATAACACCTTTCGTTTCATTGAAAAAGCTTTCCGAATGACCAAGATATGTTTGTTTTGGCTTGGTAGCTTTCTGGTGCCAAGATAAGCGCAACTGTCATTTTATTATAAATAATTTGGTTGCATAATTGTTCTTAGTTGTATATATAAGGATTAGATATGTATTGTATATTTAAATTTAATCAATTTCTTGAGGGCAGCAGCCATACGATCTGATTGTTATTAGTGAGAGATGACTGTAGGGGACAGTCATCGGGAGCCGATTTTGAGGGCTGTAGTTGCAGCCGATGTTCTTGTTTGCTATGATTTCGATGTGGCTGTAGATTGCAGCATATGTATGCTCCATGAAATGTGGTTTTACTTAATTTTTATGCTCACTAACAACACACACATAATAACACCGAAAAATTAGATTAATTTGCAGATAATTAATGACATCGATACTTGGTTATTTATAAACTACGCTATCAAACAAACCCAAAATACATAAATTAGCTATTCATAATGTATATGGTGCTTATAATGTATAATTGATTTTCTTGTTTCAATTACGACCATTAGCTTGCAATTTGGAAATTATTAATTGAGTGTCACAATTAATTATTTAATTAAGTGGCATAATTAAATAATTAAGTGTCTCAAACTTTAGTTATAATTCAATCTCTAGAATTTAATTTATTTGGATGAATGGTTAGTTAGATCAATCGTAATTTATCTATATCCATTGTTATCAAAATTTAGTTAGTCTTAATTTTAGCACCTTTGGCCTTATCTCAAGGTTCGAGAACATCACAAGTGGTATCAGAGCTTAAGGTTTCAACACTGTGGTTGTTGGGCCTTCTGCAAAGTTTCAAGTCACCTTGTAAGCATGCTCTTGCATTAGATAGCTTGGATGCATGCACCTTAATATAATTTCACATGTGATTTTTTAATTAAATTGTTAGATTGGGATGGGTATGGACCTGGATTTCATCCAGTAAGGAGAAATATTGGAAGTATTTCTACCCCACCCCTTGTCCAACTAGGTAGATTGTAACTTATAAATGTTGGCTAGTTACCTTATAAACAAGAAGAAAAGTGGTTTTTTTATAATGAACTTATACTAATGTGCATTCTACTAACATAATGTTATTAATGAACACATTGCAGTACCCAGTGATTGATTGAGCAAGCGGTGTGACTACTACAACTGATATTTTAATCAAATCGGTGAAGACTAAGTATTCAATAAGTAAAAGTTCAACAGTAGGAAGTCATAGATTGGGGATGGATATTGAGGAAGGACGGAGACCGTATAATCCCAAAGAGGAGTTTGTTGAGGGAAGAAGGTCACATAAGATGAGCAGTGGACCATTAAGCTTGGAGGATTCAACGAGGAAGTGTAGAGAGGATAATGAGATAATAATTCATAGCCAAGAGCAGATTATGAATGATCTAAAATCATTGAAGACCATTCAAAAATCCACTGAAAAGATTCATAAAAGAGGCTATGTGAGGTCTAGATCAACTTCAAGAAGACCTTATCACTCAGAGAGAAAGAAGGGGTATGCATCAAGCAGTACATAGAGAAGTCCTGAAAGATCTTCAGTGAGACACAAGAAGAGGAGGTTTACCCCGGATGAACTAGTAGGAAGGTAGAGAAGAATTAAGCCCCCAACTTTTGATAGAGAAGTAAATCAAGGAGAATATTCCAAAGCATGGTTGATAGGACTTAGGAAATTCTTCCAGTTGCATCAGTATACACCTAATATGGAGGCAAGAGTATCCATATACCATCTGTAAGGTAAAACATCTATTTGGTGGGATCAACTCGTTAAGTTGAAAGACATCGATGAAGAAAAAATATCTTGGAGGATGTTAAAGAAATAATTTCAGAAAGAATACGTCTCTGAGCACTACTATGACAAGAATATGGAGGAATTATTTGAACTTAAGTTAGGAAGCATGACTATGGAGGCCTATGAGAAAACGTTTCTAGAACTTTTGAACTATGCGGACTTCATCAAAGATGAGAAGGTAATGATTCAAAGGTTCCTACGTGGCCTTCCTGAATCTTATAGAGATAAAATCTAGTATGATAGACCAAAGAACCTTAAGGATTCCATCTATAAGGCAAAACACTTATATGAACAAAATAAGAGTAAGGCCCCATATTAGAAGAATTGGAAGGCTATAAAGAATAACAAGCAGGAGAAGAGAAATAAAGGTTTCCAGCCTTCAAAGTTTAGAAACAATAATTATTACCAAAAAGTACAGTCAAAGGAATATCCTTAAGGTAAAAAACACCTTGTGGAATGTTGGATATGCAAGAAAAGTCACTTTTCTAGTCAGTTCCCGCGTAAGAAAAATAACCTTCACAACATTCAAGAGGCTTCAAATGTTGGATATGTAGGTGGAAGTGTTCAAAGGATCTATGTAGCCCCAGATGGGAGGAAAGTTGGCCACCAATCCCAAATTATTGAAGTGGTAGGTAAGATTGCTAATAAAACCACAATTATTTTGATTGATCCAGGAGCTAGCAATAGTTACATTTCACCTAATCTTGTTGAGAAATGTCATTTAAAGAAAAGTAAACTTGAAACAACAAGTCTAGTATAGCTAGCTACAGGAGCCAAGAGGAAAATCACTGAATTTTTATTGATTGGCATGGATTGGTTAGATGCACACCATGCAGTTTTGGATTTCCATAATAAAACTTATACTTGTTTGGATGAAGAAGGGAACCAAGTGACAATAAAAGGAATATCTATACCCATATCCCAGAGGTAGATCACAGCTATACAATCGAAGAAATGTCTTAGAAAGGGATGCCAATTATATGCAATTCATGTGGAAGAATCAAAAGAAGGAAAAGAGCCAGAGTTACACGATTATCCAATACTACAAAATTTTGCAGGTATATTTCAAGCACTGCCAGGAATACCTCCTAAGAGGGACATTGATTTTTCTATTGACTTGGTGTGGAGAATAGTACCTTCATCTAAAGCACCTTACAGAATGAGTACTCCAGAGTTAAAGGAATTACAAATGCAGTTAGAGGAGCTACTAAATAAAGGTTACATAAGGCCCAGTGTTTCACCTTGGGGAGCTCCTGTGTTATTTGTGAAGAAGAAAGATGGAACTCTAAGACTTTGCATAGATTATAGACAATTGAACAAAGCAACGGTTAAAAACAATTACCCCTTACCAAGAATTGATGAATTGTTTGATCAATTGAGAGGAGCCAAGGTGTTTTCAAAAATATATTTGAGGTTGGGATACCACCAAATTAGAATTAAGAATGAGGATATTAGTAAGACAACATTCAGAACAAGGTATGGACACTATGAGTTCATAGTAGTACCTTTTGGTCTAACAAATGCACCTACAGTATTTATGTGTTTAATGAATGGAGTCTTCAGAAAGTACTTAGATAAGTTTATGATTGTATTCTTGGATGACATCCTTATCTATTCCAAGACAAAGGAAGAACATGAATAACATCTAATACTAGTAATGCAAGTGCATAGAGAACATCAGTTCTATGCCAAATTAAGCAAGTGTTCATTTTATTAAGGAGGAATCCACTACCTAGGGAATATCATATCTGAAGAAGGTGTTACAGTAGATCCTGAGAAGATAAGAGCCATTATGGAATGGTCAACACCTAAGAATGTATCAGAAGTTAGATCCTTCATGGGTTTAGTTGGATACTATCGAAGGTTCTTCGAAGGATTATCGAAGTTGGGTCATCCTATCACATCTTTTCTAAAGAAAGGTGTGAAGTTTGATTGGAATTGTAAGTGTGAAGATAATTTTCACAAATTGAAGGAAAATATTACCAGTACACTAGTGCTAAAAATTGTGGACCTCGAAGGAAAATTTGTTGTATGCACATATGCATGCAAGCAAGGCATTGGTGGAGTATTAATGCAAGATGGAGATGTGATCCGTTATGAATCTAGAAAGTTAAAGGAACATGAGGAAAACTATGCCACCCATGTCTTAGAGCTTGCAACTATCATCCATGCTTTCACTATGTGGAGACATTATCTAATGGGTAAAATTTTTGAGTTGAGAACTGACCATGATGGGTTTAAATACTTGTTTGAGAAGCCTAATTTGAATGCAAGAAAAAGGAGGTGGATGGAGTTATTATGTGAATATGACTTTGACATCAAGCATATCAAAGGCAAGGAAAATAAAGTAGCCGATGCACTTAATAGGAAGACGCATGTGATGCATGTAGCAGCTATCATCACTAGCACATCAGATTTGAAGGATAAGATCATTGAAGCCAGTGTTACAGATGAACTTTATCAGCATGTGAAAGAAGGGTTGAAACAACAGAAAATTCCATAGAAATTTGATAAGTATAAGTTTAAATAAAATGGGATACTCATGCACAGAGATAGAGTTTATGTGCCTGATGTTGGAGATATAAGAAAGATGGTTATGAAGGAAACACATGATGTCCCTTATGCCAGAAATTCAGGTTATTAGAAAATAGTAGCAGTAGCAAGGAAACAATACTATTGGCCAGGGATGAAGACTGATGTTGTAGAATATATAACTAGGTGCATGGAATGTCAAAAATTTAAAGTTGAGCATCAAAATCAAACGGGATTGTTGCAACCCTTGCCTATACTAGAATGGAAATTGGATGTAGTGGCGATGGATTTCATCACCAAGTTACCTAAGACGAGATTGAAAAATGATGCGATCATGGTTGTGGTAGATAAGTTAACTAAAGTAGCACACTTCATTCTAGTAAAGACAACTCACAAAGCAACTAACATTGCAAATATTTACATGAAAGAAGTATCCAGATTACATGGTATTCCAAAGGCTACAGTATCAGACAAAGATTCAAAATTTACTTCTAACTTTTGGAAAGGATTGCTCGAATGGTTTGGTACAAATATAAACATGAGTATAACATACCACCCTCAGATAGATGGACAAATAGAAAGAGTTAACCAAGTAATTGAAGATATGTTAAGGATGCGTGTGATGGATCAACCATATAAGTGGGAAGATTATTTACACTTGGTGGAATTTTCTTATAATAATGGATATCACTCCTCTTTGAATATGAGTCCTTTTGAGACCATGTATGGAAGGAAGTGTAATAATCCCATCAGTTGGGATAACCCAATGGATAGAGTCATTGTTGGACCAGAATTACTAAAGGATATGGAGGATCAAATGGTTAAGATAAAGAAGAATCTAAAGGTAGCTCAAGACAAGAAGAAAAGTTATGCAGATCAGAAAGGACCGCCAGACAGTTTCAAGTTGGGGATCATGTGTTTTTGAAAGTTAGACACAAGAAGAGTTCCTTAAACTTGGGAAATTGATCTAAGGTAGCTTCCAGATATTGTGGACCTTTTGAGGTATTAGCTAAGATAGGACTTGTTGCCTATGAGCTGGCCCTACCCACTTGCATTAGAGTACATAATGTGTTTTGTGTGTCTTTATTGAAAAATTATATACTTGATACTAACCATGTAATTGATTGGAATGTGATCCAGGTAATTAGACTGATTTTATTTTATCTATTGATATCTATCTATCTATCTATCTATCTATCTATCTATCTTTGTGTTTGTGTGTACATGGTACTAATCATG
The DNA here is from genome assembly GCA_001517045.1 of Pseudotsuga menziesii. Taxonomy (NCBI): domain Eukaryota; kingdom Viridiplantae; phylum Streptophyta; class Pinopsida; order Pinales; family Pinaceae; genus Pseudotsuga; species Pseudotsuga menziesii. The sequence goes on from LPNX010685628.1 coordinate 116,323, forward strand.
TGATTGAATGGATTATGATCTAGGTGGAACCGAAAGGGGAGTTTTCGGTACAAAATGTTGCCATTTTGGGCAGCAAGGTCAAGCCGCTTCAAAATTGAGAAATCATGCAGGTAAAGGTCCAATGGACCCATTACAGTCCTGATGATGCCACTTGGGAACTGGAGGATACCATGAGGGAAGCATACCCTTATCTATTTTGAAAATTTGCGGCATGTATGTAATATGCATCGAGGATGATACATTGTTTAAGGAGGAGGGAGATGTAATACCCCAGTTGTTAAGCCCCAAACTTATGATCCTCCATGTGATAAATGTTCCATTGCATTGTGGACTTATGATATTTTATATGATTGTGGAACTTTTCTCCTTCTCATGATTAATTTAATTAAGGACTTATTATTAATGTTTGATAACATGACTTTGTACTTTGGTGCTATTATTCTTGTTAATGTTATTACTAGAATCTATGCAATATTTGAATGTTGTTAATGATTGATTAGATAAACAACTGGCTCAGCAAAGGAAACTAAATGAGTATGTGGGACCATGGATTTCAAAAAGTGAGGGGGAATGGGGACATACCTAACACCTTATAACTTATTGTTGATGTACGTTGTCCATCCCAATTCAATTTTGTACCTTGGCGATATTAATAATGTTCATCACCCAAACATTGTACAACGAAACCTATTCTCAATAATTATGAACTATGGAGATAGTTTTGCATATTGTGCAAACCTTAGTGGGACCCTGTTTCCTAGGGAACCCTCCTTGGGAAAATATTCCCTCACATTTATGTGTTTATGGTCATTTATGAACCCTTTTCCTATTTTTTAGGGTTGTAAGCTGTTTTCTAGCTTCCACTCTTACACCATGCATTGATGATCCTATTTTTGTGATTCCATGATCTTTATGACCTTATTGGATGCCCTATCTAACCTATTTCGACCTCCTTGATGTTTTGTAACCCCCTTTATGCATTAGTGTGCCTCCATGTGCTCTTCATGGCTCCACTCCTTAGTTTTTGGGTAACTCCTCCTCATGGTGCTAATTCAGGAAAGGGAATCTTTTCACTAAGCTACCACTCCACTAATTCAAGTTAATTCTCCATGATGAAGCTTAGAAATTACCTCTCTCTAATTTGGGTTGATCCATTTGGTTTAGAGTGGTCCTCCTTATCCTATAAATCCATATGCCATCTCCTTGTTGAAGTTAATCTTGAGATTTAGACCATGTGATTTATGCTATCTAACCATGTTGGGAATGTTGATATTATTGAGAGTGTGTTGAGACTTAGAGTGAGTCCATTTGTTCCCTTTGATTCCATTACATCACTCTACTATTCCAGGTTCTCACACATGAATCTAGGAAACGGGAATGGCGAGATAGGTCACATCCCATAGGCAATGGAGATGAACATGAAAGTAGTAATGGGATGCATTGTGTCTCTCGAAAGAGGTAGTTTTGAAAGTAGTGATACTAAGAGAGAATATACCCATGGATCCATAGTCTCAGCGTGAGGGTGACCTGTTCAAGTAAGGAAGTATTGACGATGTCTATGGCTGGGAGGAAAGTTGTCCTATTGCAACCAGTTGCTTATATTTTGAGATAAGTATTTCTTTTATGTTATGTTTTCATTACATTATTTTATTTGGTATATGTGCAATGATGGATGATTAGTTGTTTGAGTGGTCATGTATTGAATTTTAGGATCTGCATGTAGGAAGGATGAATCTTATGTAGTATGGAATTTATTTTCTATTCTCATTACCTTCTTTCTATTCTTCTTCTTCATAACCAGAAATTGTAATTTTGGCTCTATTTTATTAAGATGGGCACAACCATATTATATGGTTAGAACATTTATGCTCATTTATATGTTATAGTACCCATTCCATTGCATATGAAGCAGTGTTTCTAGTGAATAAAACCTTTCGTTTCATTGAAAAATCTTTTTGGATGACCAAGATATGTTTGTTTTGGTCCGATAGCTTTCCGGTGGCAAGATGAGTGCACATGTCATTTTATTGTAAATCATTTGGTTGCATAATTGTTCTTAGTTGCATATCTGAGGATGAGAGATCTATTCTATATGTAAAAGTAATCTATGGATGGAGGGTGGCAGCCATATGATTGATTTTTATTAGTGAGAGATGATTGTAGGGGACCGTCATCGGGAGCCGATTTTGAGGGTTGTAGTTGCAATCGATGTTCTTGTTTGTTATGGTTTCGGCGTGGTTTTAGAGTTGTTGATTGCATGGGTAGACCCGGGTTTACTATAATCAATCAAAAACACCCCTAACTCACTGGCCCTTTCGGCGACAGACCGCAAAGCGATCTGAAGTCTCACCCGAAGTGAATCTAATGGGTTGGCCAAGACTCAAGTGTCTTGGACCAGGTTCTGTGCATCCTACTTCTCTTCTTTACTCTTGTGAGTCACCAGGTCAGCTATGCCGGCGCATCGCACGTCCCCTTCTACTCGCAGCACTTTTAGCCGTGCGATTCTTACCCACGCGCAAGTCGCACGGTTTCTTCCCCCGTCGCACAAATTCCACTTACTCACAATATCTCCAACCTTATCGCATCTCTGCGCACCGCGAGACACCCAATCTCTCCCCAACTCTAAGCCCTCAGCTCGCAGTATCGCGCACCGCAGCTCCCCTGCCAGTGCGATATCGGCTCTCTACGATATCTTACCACTACGACTTTGCACTCTTAGCGTTGACTGTGTCAATGTGCGACACTCTACTTCCCAGAAGTTATATTGTGATTAAATGGTCATTAGAAACAGACGTAAAGGAGTCTTTAAGCAGCTTACTAAAATAATTCAACTTATCTCTATCTTCCTGCATTACCGTGAGCTGACCAATACATACATTCACTTACTGCAACTAACATTATATGCAAAATAACCAGTAACAATAAGCAAGTACAATCACATTCATGCAACACACAACACGCAGATTTAACGTGGTTCACCCCCAGGATGGGAGCTACGTCCACCAAACTGTGCTTCTATTATATCTCTTGAGGGAAGTTAGCACAGTCTGTTGCACCGCATACGCAGCGCGAGATCTCTTCTATGTCTCTGGCCTATTTCTATCTCTATATTGCCTTTCTTTCAATATATCCTTCCCTCTCTGTCCTCTCTGTGGATGGTTACATACAGACTCAAATGACTCACAGACAAGCTAAGTGTCTGGATCGTTACAACACAGTCTGTCTGACCGACTCCTGAGACTACTTCAAAAATAATCAACTGACCACTTAACGACTCATCCTACGAATCAACCAACTGGTTAACTGACTGACTAGCTAACCCTTTACAATACAAAATGTTTTCTTATATAGGCAGCCCGAAGGTCTCGCCATTACAACACTATGGGCCTGTCCCAACAGTAAACCCATACCCTAATTAGTGACAGTCGGTCCTCTCTATCCTTGAGGTAGCCGCTTCCCCTCACACCACAGCTCTCTGCAGTCTTCCATGCTTCCCGGCACTGACCATGGGTACTATGCACCGCTTATCTCTTCTGTCCTTCGCCTTCAATGCTTGAGCCTCGTTGCTCCTTCTTCTTTATGAGGGTCGCTGAGCCCTCCTGTCTTCCGCCGCTGCCTTCAATGCAGTGGTTGAGCTCTCCCTTCTCGGCCGCTCAGGTACCATTGCCTTTCTTTGACTTTCGCATCCCAAAAAGTCACAGTTTCCGGCTCTGCTCTCCAGCTGGAAACGTGCTACGGCGCCGTGGCTCTGCCTTGTCTTCTTTCCGCCAAATCTATATCTTTCCTCCAAAACTAGCAGCTTCTTCTGTAGCTGTGGGGCCCTGCTCCAACAGTCCCCTAACACTCACTTGTGGCTTGTCCTCAAGCCACCTGCAACAGGCTTCTCCTGCTGCAACTTATCCTTCGCCTCCTGCGAAGTCTTCTGCAACTTCTACCATAGTCCTTCGACTTCGTTCTTCATCTCCTCGGCACGTTCTCTTGGAATTTCGGTAACTTAGTTCGCTGGGCTCTCTTATCCTTTCTGCCCATAGTCACGGTTTCACTCTCTTCGCTCTTTCTTCTCTATGAGCGCTCTAGTGTTTGAGAAGTGTTCCACAGATATCCTTTCCTTTTTATCTGGGTTAGAACTTTTATCGCAAGGAAAATCTGTATCTTCCAGCCTTCTCAAACATTTCCTTCCATCTAGAGCCTCGTGGATGGAGAAGAAGCAACCCATGAACTCCGCTCCGAGAACAAGCCTTTGTCCTCGTTCTGGAAGTCTCCCCTCCACTGGGTTTGCAATATTCTTCCACTTCTCTGCTCTTCGAAGTGGTCCAGATCCACATGCTGCCTCTGACCCTCAGGTTTCTGTTTCAGTACCTTCGCAATCTTTCGTGCTTTTCTTAGCTGATCAGATAGGTCAGTGATTTTCTCTCGTTGCTTTCTTTTTCTCATTTTTACCTTTCTCCTAGCGGGAGATTTCTTCTCATCATTATTCTGCTCTGCTTTCTTATCTTCAGTGATCGGCTCGGAATTCTTCTTCTCCTTAGCAGAGACTTTAGTGACAACTTCTACTTCTGGCGCTTGACTCTTCATCCTTAGCGACTGTCTAACTTGTGCTGTCTCCAATTTCACAACCTTGGGTGGCATCGTCATGGCGAATGCACGGCCAGTACGTTCTTTCTAAAATTTTACTTCTATAGGTTCGGCCTCAGTCAGAATTCGCTTAGCTCAATACTCTGGGCGTGCAGTGGCTTCGAAGTCTGGAAGTCACTGTACTCTGCAACTTAATTGGCTCTGCACAGGGGACACTTAGCACTGCCTTGCATAGCTCTCGAGATTTGGCAACTGTACCCTTCCTACTTGAAGGATGTCTGCTTTTATGCCGAAGGCATACTACCAGACGCAACGGTCCTCCTGGGTCAACCCCGTTGGTCATCATAATTACTTGGACGAGACCCTACCCGTCATTCTGATCTGTCATAATTGCTGAGATCTGATCACGTGTCCCTCAAAGCGTGCATAGCCAGGCACCGGTGTCGTCGAAGATTTACCAAATCTGGAGAAATTTATTATACTGCTACCAAATCTACGGTAGGGGATACCGGTCATTTCTTCATTAACTACCTGTCAGATAGTGACTTGACTAGCCCATTGTTGGTTGCAAACTGAATACGTGGCAGGGGGAAACATCTTACTACTGCGATGCAACTCCGCATCACCTGCGCGAACAAACAGTGTTAAAAAAACAATTTTTTTTAGGTGTAGACTCATTCTCGATGCGATTTGTTGATTGCATGGGCAGACCCGGGTTTACTATAATCAATCAACAACACCCCTAACTCACTGGCCCTTTCGGAGACAGACCGCGAAGCGATCTGAAGTCTCACCCGAAGTGAATCTAATGGGTTGGCCAAGACTCAAGTGTCTTGGACCAGGTTCTGCGCATCCTACTTCTCTTCTTTACTCCTGTGAGTCACCAGGTCAGCTATGCCGGCGCATCGCACGTCCCCTTCTACTCGCAGCACTTTTAGCTGTGCGATTCTTACCCACGCGAAAGTCACACGGTTTCTTCCCCTGTCGCACAAATTCCACTTACTCACAATATCTCCAACCTTATCGCATCTCTGCGCACCGTGGGACACCCAATCTCTCCCCAACGCTAAGCCCTCAGCTCGCAGTATTGCGCACCGCAGCTCCCCTGCCGGTGCGATATCGCCTCTCTACGATATCTTACCACTACGACTTTGCACTCTTAGCATTGACTGTGTCAATGTGTGACACTCTACTTCCCAGAAGTTATATTGTGATTAAATGGTCATTAGAAACAGATGTAAAGGAGTCTTTAAGCAGCTTACTAAAATACTTCAACTTATCTCTATCTTCCTGCATTACCGTGAGCTGACCAATACATACATTCACTTACTGCAACTAACATTATATGCAAAATAACTAGTAACAATAAGCAAGTACAATCACATTCATGCAACACATAACACGCAGATTTAACGTGGTTCACCCCCGGGATGGGAGCTACATCCACCAAACTGTGCTTCTATTATATCTCTTGAGGGAAGTTAGCACAGTCTGTTGCACCGCATACGCAGCGCGAGATCTCTTCTATGTCTTTGGCCTATTTCTATCTCTATATTGCCTTTCTTTCAATATATCCTTCCCTCTCTGTCCTCTCTGTGGATGGTTACATACAGACTCAAATGACTCACAGACAAGCTAAGTGTCTGGATCGTTACAACACAGTCTGTCTGACCGACTCTTGAGCCTACTTCAAAAATAATCAATTGACCACTTAACGACTCATCCTACGAATCAACCAACTGGTTAACTGACTGACTAGCTAACCCTTTACAATACAAAATGTTTTCTTATATAGGCAGCCCGAAGGTCTTGCCATTACAACACTGTGGGCCTGTCCCAACAGTAAACCCATACCCTAATTAGTGACAGTCGGTCCTCTCTGTCCTTGAGGTAGCCGCTTCCCGTCACACCACAGCTCTCTGCAGTCTTCCATGCTTCCCGGCACTGACCATGGGTACTATGCACCGCTTCTCTCTTCTGTCCTTCGCCTTCAATGCTTGAGCCTCGTTGCTCCTTCTTCTTTATGAGGGTCGCTGAGCCCTCCTGTCTTCCGCCGCTGCCTTCAATGCAGTGGTTGAGCTCTCCCTTCTCGGCCACTCAGGTACCGTTTCCTTTCTTTGACTTTCGCATCCCAAAAAGTCACGGTTTCCGGCTCTGTTCTCCAGCTGGAAACGTGCTACGGCGCCGTGGCTCTGCCTTGTCTTCTTTCCGCCAAAGCTATATCTTTCCGCCAAAACTAGCAGCTTCTTCTGTAGCTGTGGGGCCCTGCTCCAACAAGAGTGCAGCCTATGTATGCTCCATGATATGTGGTTTTCTTTACTTTGTATGCTCACTAACAACACACACATAATAACAACGAAAAATTAGATTAATTTGCAAATAATCAATGACATCAATACTTGGTTATTTATAAACTATGCTATCAAACAAACCCAAAATACATAAATTAGCTATTCACAATGAATATGATGCTTATCATGTATTATTGATGTTATTTTTTCAATTACGAACTTTATCTTGCACTTTGGAAATTATTAATTGAGTGTCACAATTAATTATTTAATTAAGTGGCGTAATTAAATAATTAAGTGTCGCAAACTTTAGTTGTAATTCAATCTCTAGAATTTAATTTATTTGGGGGAATGGTTAGTGAGATCGATCGTAATTTATCTATATCCATGGTTCTTAAAATTTATTTAGTCTTAATTTTAGCACAGTTGGCCTTATCGCAAGGTTCAGGGACATCCCAAATGGTATCAGAGCTTAATGTTTCAACAATGTGGTTGTTGGGCCTTCTACGAAGTTTCAAGTCACCTTGTAAGCTTGCACTTGCATTAGATAGCTTGGATGCATGCACCTTAATATAATTTCACATGTGAGTTCGTTAATTAAACTATTATATTGGGATGGGTATGGACCTAGAGTTCATCCATTAAGGAGAAATGTTGGAAGGATTCCTACCTTGCACCTTGTCCAACTAGGTAGATTGTAACTTAGAGATTTTGGCTAGTTACCTTATAAACAAGAAAAAAGGTGTTTTTTTTTATAATGAACTTATACTAATGTGTAGTATACTAACATAATGTTATCAATGAACACATTTCACATCCCAGTGATTGATTGAGCAAGCGGTGTGACTACTACAGCTGATATTATAATCAAACCAGTGAAGACTAAGTATTCAACGAGTAAAAGTTCAATAGTAGGAAGTCAGAGATTGGGGATGGATATTGAGGAAGGACGGAGACCATATAGTCCCAAAGAGGAGTTTATTGAGGGAAGAAGGTCAATCAGACATAAGATAAGCAATGAACCATTAATCTTGGAGGATTCAGTGAGGAAGTGTAGAGAGGATAATGAAAGAATATTCATATCCAAGAGCAGATTATGAATTATCTAAAATCATTGAATACCATAAAAAATCCATTGAAAAGAGTCATAAAAGAGGTTATGTGAGGTCTAGATAATCTTCAAGGAGACCTTATCACTTAGAGAGAATGAAGGGGTATGCATCAAGCAATACATAGAGCAGTCCTGAAAGATATCTAGTGAGATACAAGAAGGGGAGGTTTACCCGAAATGAACTAGTAGGAGAGTTGAGAAGAATCAAGCCCCCAACTTTTGATGGAGAAGTAAAGAAAGGAGAAGATGTCGAAGCATGGTTGATAGGACTTAGGAAATTATTCCAGTTGCATTAGTATACACCTAATATGGAGGCAAGAGTAGCCATATACCATATGCAAGGTAAAAAATCTATCTGGTGGGATCAACTTGTTAAGTTGAAAGACATCGATGAAGAAAAAATATATTGGAGGAAGTTTAAGAAATAATTTCAGAAATAATACCTCTCTGAGCACTACTATGACAAGAATATGGAGGAATTCTTTGAACTTAAGTTCGAAAGCATGACTATGGAGGCCTATGAGAAAAATTTTCTATAACTTTTGAATTATGCGGACTTCATCAAAGATGAGAAGGTAAAGATTCAAAGGTTCCCATGTGGCCTTCTTGAATATTATAGAGAATAAATCCAGTATGATAGACCAAAGAAGCTTAAGGATGCCATCTAGAAGGAAAAACACTTATCTGAAGAAAAGATTAAGGCCCCATATCAGAAGAATTGGAAGGATATGAAGAATAACAAGCATGAGCATAGAAAGAAAGGTTTCTAGCCTTCAAAGTTCAGAAACTATAATTATTACTAGCAAGGACAGTCAAAGGAAGATCCTTAAGGTAAAATACCAATTATGGAATGTTGGATATGCAAGGAAAATCACTTTTTTCAGTCAGTGCCCATGTAAGAAAAATAACCTTCACAACATTCAAGAGGCTTCAAATGTTTTAGATGTAGGTGGAAGTGTTCAAAGGATCTATGTAGCCCCATATGGGAGGCAAGATAGCAACCAATCCCAAATGATTGAAGTAGCATGTAATATTGCTAATAAAACCATAACTATTTTGATTGATTCGGGAGCTAGCAATAGTTACATTTCACCTAATCTTGTTGAGAAATGTCATTTAAAGAAAAGTAAACTTGAAACAACAAGTCTAGTATAGCTAGCTAGAGTAGCCAAGAGGAAAATCATTGAATTTTTAAAAGTGTGTCCTTTATAAATGAATGGAATGAAAACCTTTGAAGACTTAAACATCATACCCTTGGGGTCATATGATGTATTGTGTGGCATGGATTAGTTGGATGCACACCATGTATTTTTGGATTGCCATAATAAAACTTATACTTGTTTGGATGAAGAAGGGAACCAAGTGACAATAAAAGTAAGACCTAGGCCCATATCCCTGAGGTAGATCAAAGCTCTAAAATTGAAGAAATGTCTTAGAAAGCGATGCCAATTATATGCAATTAATGTGGAAGAATAAAAAATAGGAAAAGAGCCAGAGTTAGACGATTATCCAATACTACAAAATTTTGCAGATATACTTTAAGAACTGTTAGGAATACTCCCTAAGAGGGACATTGATTTTTCTATCAACTTGGTGACGGGAACAATACCTTCATCTAAAGCACCTTATACAATGAGTACTCCAGAGTTAAAGGAATTACAAATGCAGTTAGAGGAGCTACTAGAGAAAGGTTACATAAGGTCCAGTGTTTCACCTTGGGGAGCTCCTGTGTTATTTTTGAAGAAGAAAGATGGAACTCTAAGACTTTGCATAGGTTATAGACAATTGAAAAAAGCAACGGTTAAAAACAAGTACCCCTTACTAATAATTGATGACTTGTTTGATCAATTGAGAGGAGCCAAAGGTGTTTTCAAAAATATATTTGAGGTTGGGATACCACCAAATTAGAATTAAGAATGAGGATATCAGTAAGACAACATTGAGAACAAGGTATGGACACTATGAGTTCACAGTAGTACCTTTTGGTTTAACAAATTCACCTGCAGTATTCATGTGTTAAATGAATGGAGTATTCCAAAAGTAATTAGATAAGTTTGTGATTGTATTCTTGGATGAAATCCTTATCTATTCCAAGACAAAGGAAGAACATGAATAACATCTAATACTAGCAATGCAAGTGATTAGAGAACATTAGTTGTATGCCAAATTAAGCAAGTGTTCATTTTATCAAGGAAGAATCAACTACCTAGGGAATATCATATCTGAAGAAGGTGTTACAGTAGATCCTGAGAAGATAAGAACCATTATGGAATGGTAAACACCTAAGAATGTATTAGAAGTCAGATCCTTCATGGGGTTAGCTGGACACTACCAAAGGTTCATCGAAGGATTCTTGAAGTTGGCTCATCCTATCACATCTTTGAAAAATAAAGGTGTGAATTTTGATTGGACTTCTAAGTGTGAAGATAATTTTCAAAAACTTAAGGAAATGCTTACCATTGCACCAATGCTAAAACTTGTGGACCCCAAAGGAAAATTTGTTGTATACACGAATGAATGAAAGAAAGGAATTGGTGGAGTATTGACGTAGGATGGACATGTGATCAGTTATGAATCTAGGAAGTTGAAGGAACATGAGAAGAATTATGCCATCCATGACTTAGAGCTTGCAGCTATCTTCCATGCTTTGAATATGTGGAGACATTATCTAATGGGTATAAATTTTGAGTTGAGAAATCATGATGGGTTAAAATACTTGTTTGAGCAGCCTAATTTGAATGTAAGACAAAAGAGGTGGATGGAGTTATTATGTGAATATGAATTTGACATCAAGCATATCAAAGGTAAGGAAAATAAAGTAGTCGACACGCTTAGTAGGAAGATGCATGTGACGCATGTAGCAACTATCCGCATTGGCACATTAGATTTGAAAGATAATATCATTGAAGCCAATGTTACAGATGAACTTTATCAGCAGGTAAAAGAACGGTTGAAACAACAGAAAATTCCACAGAATTTTGAAAAGGATAAGTTTAAAGAAAATGGGATACTCATGCACAGATATAGAGTTTATGTGCTTGATGTTGGAGATATAAGGAAGATGGTTATGAAGGAAACGCATGATGTCCCTTATGCTGGGCATTCAGGTTATCAAAAAATAGTAGCAGCATTAAGAAAACAATACTATTGGCCAGGGATGAAGAATGATGTTGCAGAATATATACCTAGGTGCATGGAATGTCAAAAATTTAAAGTTAAGCATTGACATCCAGCGGGATTGTTGCAACCCTTGCCTATACCAGAATGGAAATGGGATGTAGTGACAATGGATTTCATCACCAAGTTACCTAAGACGAGATTGCAAAATGATGCGATCATGGTTGTGGTAGATAAGTTGACTAAGGAAGCACACTTCATTCCAATAAAGACAACTCACAAAGCAACTAACATTGCAAATATTTACATAAAAGAAGTATCCAGATTGCATGGTATTCCAAAGGCTATAGAATCAGACGGAGATTCAAAATTTACTTCTAACTTTTGGAAAGGATTATTCGAAGGGTTTGGTACAAGTCTAAACATGAGTACAACATACCACCCTCACACAGATGGGCAAATAGAAAGAGTTAACCAAGTAATTGGAGATATGTTAAGGATGTGTCTGATGGATCGACCATCTAAGTGGGAAGATTATTTACACTTGGTGGATTTTTCTTATAATATTGGATATCACTCCTCTTTGAATATGAGTCCTTTCATGGCCATGTATGGAATAAAGTGTAATACTCCCATCACTTGGGATAACCAAATGGATAGAGTCATTGTTGGACCAGAATTATTAAGGGATATGGAGGATCAAATGGTTAAGATAAAGCAGAATCTAAAGGTATCTCAATATAGGCAGAAAATTTTATGCAGATTAGAACATGACCGCCACACAGTTTCAAGTTGGGGATCATGTGTTTTTGAAAGTCAGACCCAAGAAGAGTTCCTTAAACTTGGGAAATTTCTACAAGCTAGATTACCGATAATGTGGACCTTTTGAGGTCTTATCTAAGATAGGACATGTTGCTGATGAGCTAGCCCTACCCACTTTCATTAGAGTACATAATGTGTTTCATGTGTCTTTATTGAAAAAGTATATACCTGATACTAACCATGTAATTGATTGGAATGTGATCCAAGTAATTAGAGTGATTTTATTTTCTCTATTGATATATGTGTGTGTGTGTGTGTGTGAACATGGTACTAATCATGTGATTGAATGGATTATGATCTAGGTGGAACCGAAAGGGGATTTTTTGGTACAACTTGTTGCCATTTTGGGCAACAAGGTCAAGATTCTTCGGAATAGAGAAATCATGTAGGCAAAGGTCCAATGGAACCATTACAGTCCTGATGATGCCACTTGGGAGCTGGAGGATACCATGAGGGAAGAATACCCTCATCTATTTTGAGATTTTGCAGCATGTGTGTAATATGCATCGAGGATGATGCATTGCTTAAGGGGGAGGGAGATGTAATACCCTAGTTGTTAAGCCCCAGACTTATGATGCTTCATGTGACTTATGTTCTCTTGAATTGTGGACTTATGATATTCTATATGATTGTGGAATTTTTCTCCTTCTCATGATTAATTTAATTAAGGACTTATTATTAATGTTTGATAACATGATTTTGTACTTTGGCACTATTATTAGTGTTAATGTTATTACTAGAATCTTTGCTATCTTTGAATGTTGTTAATGATTGATTAAATAAACAAATGGATCAGAAAAGGAAAATAAATGAGTATGGGAGACCATGGATTCCACAAAGTGAGGGGGAATGGGGACATCCCTAACGCCTTACAACTTATTGTTGACTTAAGTTTGTCCATCCCAATTCAATTTTTCACCTTGGTGAGATTAATAATGTTCGTCACCCAAACCTTGTACAAGGAACCCTATTATCAATAATTATGAACTATCGGGATATTTTTTGATATTATGCACACCTTAGTGGGACCCTCTTTCCTAGGGAACCCTCCTTCGGAAAATATTCCCTCACATTTATTAGTTTATGGTCATTTATGATCCATTTTTCTAGTTTGTAGGGCTGTAAGCTATTTTCTAGCTTCCACTCTTACACCATCCATTGATAATCCTATTTTTGTGCTTCCATGATATTTATGATCCTATTGGATGGCCTATCTCACATGTTTTGACCTCCTTGATGTTTTGTAACCCCCTTTATGCATTAATGTGTCTCCATGTTCTCTTCATGGCTCCACTCAGTTTTTGGGTAACTCCTCCTCATGGTGCTAATTCAGGAAAGGGAATATTTTCACTAAGCCACCACTCTACTAATTCAAGTTAATTATCCCTGATGAAGCTTAAACCTTACCTCTCTGTAATTTGGGTTGACCCCTTTGGGTTAGAGTGGTCCTCCTTATCTAATAAATCCATATGCCATCTCCTTATTGAAGTTAATCTTGAGCTTTAGGCCATGTGATTTATGTTATCTAACCGTGTTGGGAATGTTCATATTATTGAGAGTGTGTTGAGAATTAGAGTGAGTCCATTTGTTCCCTTTGCTTCCATTATATCACTCTACTAGTCCATGTTCTCACACATAAATCTAGGAAATGGGAATGGTGAGATAGGTCACATCCCATAGGCAGTGGAGACATACATGAAAGTAGTAGTGGGAAGCATTGTGTCCCTCGAAAGAGGTAGTTTTGAGAGTAGTGAGACTAAGAGAGAATCTACACGTGGATCCATGGTCTCAGCTCAAGGGTGACCTATTCAAGGGAGAAATATTTGACAGTCTCTACAGCTAGGTGGAAATTCATTAGGGCAAATTTGAGGTATGTCAAAAATACGAACAAAAAAAGTAGTTTTCTTTTATGACAAATATGTCAATTCAACCATTATGGTTGACTCATTTTATTGAAATTCTATTGGTTCCTGAATTCAACTCACAAAATTTATTGTTGGCGTGTTTTCTTATAAGGCCAATTTTAGACCCCAAATTTGCTCTAATGTGTCCTGCTCCATCCAGTTGCTTATATTTTGAGATAAGTATTTCTCTTATGTTATCTTTCATTACATTATTTTATTTGGTATATGTGCAATGATGGATGATTGGTTGTTTAAGTGTTCATGTATTGAATTTAAGGATTTGGAGGAAGGATGAATCTCATGTAGTATGGAATTTATTTTATATTCTCATTACCTTCTTTCTATTCTTCTTCTTAATAACGAGAAATTGTAATTTTGGCTCTATTTTATTGAGAGGGGCGCAACCATATTATCTGGTTCGACCATTTATGCTCATTTATGTGTTTTTATACCCATTCCATTGCGTCCATATCAGCATTTCTAGAGAATAGCACCTTTCATTTGATTGAAAAAGCTTTCCGGATGACCAAGATATGTTTGTTTTGGTCCGATAGCTTTTTGGTGCCAAGATGAGTGCACCTGTCATCTTATTGTAAATTATTTGGCTGCATAATTGTTCTTAGTTTCATATATGAGGATGAGAGATGTATTCTATATGTTAAATTAATTGATGGATGGAGGGTGGCAGCCGTACGATCTGATTTTTATTAGTGAGAGATGACTGTTGGGGATCGTCATCGGGAGCCGATTTTGAGGGTTGTAGTTGCAACCAGTGTTCTTGTTTGCTATGGTTTTGGTGTGGCTGTAGATTGTAGCCTATGTATGCTCCATGATATGTGGTTTTTCTTAATTTTTATGCTCACTAACAACACACATAATAACACTGAAAAAGTAGATTAATTTGCAAATAATCAATGACATCAATACTTGGTTATTTATTAACTATGCTATCAAACAAACCCAAAATACATAACTTAGCTATTCATAATGAATATGATGCTTATCATGTATTATTGATCTTATTTTTTTAATTACGACCTTTATCTTGCACCTTGGAAATTATAAATTGAGTATCACAATTAATTATTTAATTAAGTGGTGTAATTAAATAATTAAGTGTCGCAAAATTTAGTTATAATTCAATCTCTAGAATTTAATTTATTTGGGTGAATGGTTAGTTATATCAATCGTAATTTATATATATCCATTGTTCTTAAAAATTAGTTAGTCTTAATTTTAGCACCTTTGGCCTTATATCAAGGTTCAGGGACATCACAAGTGGTATCAGAGCTTAAGGTTTCAACACTGTGGTTGTTGGGCCTTCCATGAAGTTTCAAGTCACCTTGTAAGCATGCACTTGCATTAGATAGCCTTGATGCATGCACCTTAATATAATTTCACATGTGAGTTAGTTAATTAAATTGTTAGATTGGGATGGGTACGGACCTAGAGTTCATCTAGTAAGGGGAAATCTTGGAAGGATTTCTTCCCTGCCCCTTGTCCAACTAGGTAGATTGTAACTTATAAATGTTGGCTAGTTACCTTATAAACAAGAAGAAAAGTGGTTTTTTTATAATGAACTTATAGTAATGTGTAGTTTACTAACATAATGTTATTAATGAACACATTGCAGTTCCCAGTGATTAATTGAGCAAGCAGTGTGATTGATTGAGCAAGTAGTGTGATTACTACAGCTGATATTTTAATCAAACCGATGAAGACAAAGTATTCAACAAGTAAAATTTCAATAGTAGGAAGTCAAAGATTGGGGATTGATATTGAGGAAGGATGGAGACCATATAGTCTTGAAGATGAGTTTGTTGAGGGAAGTAGGTCAATCAGACATAAGATGAGCAGTGAATCGTTAGGCTTAGAGGATTCAGTGAGGAAGTGTAGAGAGGATAATGAAAGAATAATCCATATCCAAGAGCAGATTATGAATGATCTAAAATCATTGAAGACCATCCAAAAATCCACTGAAAAGAGTCATAAAAGAGGCTATGCGAGGTCTAGATCATATTAAAGGAGACCTTATCACTCAGAGAGAAAGAAGGGGTATGCATCAAGTAGTACAAAGAGCAGTCCTGAAAGATCTCCAGTGGGATACAAGAAGAAGAGGTTTACCTGGGATGAACTAGTAGGAGAGTTGAGAAGAATAAAGACCCCAAATTTTGATGGAGAATTAAAGCAAGGAGAAGATGTCAATTCGTGGTTGACAGGACTTAGGAAATTATTCCAGTTGCATCAGTATACGCCTAATATGGAGGCAAGAGTAGCCATATACCATCTGCAAGGTAAAGCATCTATCTAGTGGGATCAACTCGTTAAGTTGAAATACATTGATGAAGACAAGATATATTGGATGAAGTTTAAGAAATACTTTCAGAAAGAATACCTCTCTGAGCACTACTATGACAAAAAGATGGAGGAATTCTTTGACCTTAAGTTGGGAAGCATGACTATGGAGGCCTATGAGAAAAAGTTTCTAGAACTTTGGAACTATGCGGACTTCCTTAAAGATGAGAAGGTAAAGATTCAAAGGTTCCTAAGTGGTATTCATAAATCTTATAGAGATAAAATCCAGTATGATAGACCGAAGAACCTAAAGGATGCCATCTGGAAGGCAAAACAATTATATGAAGAAAATAAGAGCAAGGCCCCATATCAGAATAATTGGAAGGATATGAAGAATACCAAGCAAGAACAGAGAAAGAAAGGTTTCTAGCCTTCAAATTTTAGAAACAATAATTCTTACCAACAAGGACAGTTAAAGGAATATCCTTCAGGGAAAATACCACATGTGGAATGTTGGATATGCAAGGAAAATCACTTTTCCAGTCAGTTCATGCTTAAGAAAAATAACCTTCACAACATTCAAGAGGCTTCAAATGTTTTAGATGTAGGTGGAAGTGTTCAAAGGATCTATGCAGCCCTAGATGGGAGGAAAGCTGACTACCAATCCCGAATGATTGAAGTAGTAGGTAAGATTGCTAATAAAACCATAACTATTTTGATTGATTCAAGAGCTAGCAATAGTTACATTTCACCTAATCTTGTTGAGAAATGTCATTTAAAGAAAAGTAAACTTGAAACAGCAAGTCTAGTACAACTAGCTATAGGAGCCAAGAGGAAAATCACTGAATTTCTAAAAGTGTGTCCTATAGAGATGAATGGAATGAAAAAATTTGAAGACTTAAACATCATACCCTTGGGGTCATATGATGTATTGGTTGGAATGGATTGGATGGATATACACCATGCAGTTTTGGATTGCCATAATAAAATGTATACTTGTTTGGATGAAGAAGGGAACCGAGTGACAATAAAAGGAATACCTAGACCCATATCCCTGAGGTAGATCACAACTCTACAATTAGAGAAATGTCTTAGAAAGGGATTCCAATTATATGAAATTCTTGTGGAATAATCAAAAGAAGGAAAAGAGCTAGAGTTGCACAATTATCTAATACTAAATTTTTTTGCAGATATATTTCAAGAACCGCGAGGAATACCTCCTAAGAGGGACATTGATTTTTATATCGACTTGGTGTCGGGAACAATACCTTCATCTAAAGCACCTTATAGAATGAGTTCTCCAGATTTAAAGGAATTGAAAATGTAGTTAGAGGAGTTACTAAAGAAAGGTTACATAAGGCCTAGTGTTTCACCTTGGGGAACTCCTGTGTTATTTGTGAAGAAGAAAGATGGAACTCTAATACTTTGCATAGATTATAGACAATTGAACGAAGCAAGGGTTAAAAACAAGTACCCCTTAAAAAGAATTAATGACTTGTTTGACAAATTGAGAGGAGCCAAGGTTTTTCCAAAAATAGATTTGAGGTCAGGATACCACCAAATTAGATTTAAGAATGAGGATATCAATAAGAAATTATTTAGAACAAGGTATCAACACTATGAGTTCACAATAGTACCTTTTGGTTTAACAAATGCACCTGCAGTATTCATGTGTTTAATGAGTGGAGTATTCAGAAAGTACTTAGATAAGTTTGTGATTGTATTCTTGGAAGGCATCCTTATCTATTCCAAGACAAAGAAAGAGCGTGAATAACATCTAATACTAGTAATGCAAGTGCTTATAGAACATCAGTTGTATGCAAAATTAAGCAAGTGTTCATTTTATCAAGGAAGAATACACTACCTAGGGAATATCATATCTGAAGAAGGTGTTACAGTAGATATTGAGAAGATAAGATCCATTATGGAATGGTCAACACCTAAAAATGTATCGAAATTCAGATCCTTCATGGGGTTAGTTGGATACTACCGAAGGTTCATGCAAGGATTCTCAAATTTGGCTCATCCTATCACATTTTTGCAAAATAAAGGTGTGAAGTTTGATTGGAATTCTAAGTGTGAAGATAATTTTCAAAAACTTAATGAAATTATTACCAGTCCACCAGTGCTAAAAATTGTAGACCCCGAAGGAAACTTTGTTGTATGCATGAATGCATGCAAGCAAGGCATTGGTGGAGTATTAATGCAAAATGGACATGTGATCAGTTATGAATATAGAAAGTTGAAGGAACATGAGGAAAACTATGCCACCTATGACTTAGAGCTTGCAACTATCATCCATGCTTTGAAGATCTAGAGACATTATCTAATGGGTAAAAATTTTGAGTTGATAACTGACCATGATGGGTTAAAATAATTGTTTGAGAAGCCTAATTTGAATGCAAGACAGAGGAGGTGGATGGAGTTATTATGTGAATATGACTTTGACATGAATCATATCAAGGGTAAGGAAAATAAAGTAGCTGGTAAACTTAGTAGGAATATGCATGCGATGCATGTAGCAGCTATCAACACTAGCACATCATATTTGAAGGATAAGATCGTTGAAGCCAGTTTTACAGATGAAATATATCAGCAGGTGAAAGAAGGGTTTAAACCATAGAAAATTCCACAGAAATTTGATACGTATAAGTTTAAAGAAAATGGGATATGCATGCACAGACATAGAGTTTATGTGCATGATTTTGGAGATATAAGGAAGATGGTTATCTTGATGTCCCTTATGTTGGACATTTAGGTTATCAAAAAACAGTAGTAGTAGTAAGGAAACAATACTATTGGTCAGGGATGAAGAATGATGTTGCAGAATATATAGCTAGGTGCATGGAATGTCAAAAAGTTAAAGTTGAGGATCGACATCTAGCGGGATTGTTGCAACCCTTGCCTATATCATAATGGAATTGGGATCTAGAGACGATGGATTTTATCACCAAGTTACCGAAGATGAGATTGCAAAATGATGTGATCATAGTTGTGGTAGATAAGTTGACTAAGGAAACACACTTCATTCCATTAAAGACAACTCACAAAGCAACTAACGTTGCAAATATTTACATGAAAGAAGTAGCCAACTTGCATGGTATTCCAAAGGCTATAGTATCAGATAGAGATTCAAATTTTAATTCTAACTTTTGGAAAGGATTGTTCGAAGGGTTTGGTACAACTATAAACATGAGTACAACATACCACCCTCAAACAAATGGACAAACAGAAAGAGTTAACCAAGTATTTGAAGATATGTTAAGGATGTATGTGATGGATCAGCCATCTAAGTGGGAAGATTATTTACACTTAGTGGAATTTGCTTATAATAATGGATATCACTCCTCTTTGAATATGAGTCCTCTCTAGGCCATGTATGGAAGGAAGTGTAATACTCCCATCATTTGGGATAACCCAATGGATAGATTCATTGTTGGACCAAAATTATTAAAGGACATGGAGGATCAAATGGTTAAGATAAAGCAGAATCTAAACGTAGCTCAAGATAGACAAAAAATTTATGCAGATTAGAACAAGACCACCAGACAGTTTCAAGTTGGGGATCATGTGTTTTTGAAAGTCAGAGCCAAGAAGAGTTCCTTAAACTTGGAAAATTGCTCCAAGCTAGCTGCCAGATATTGTGGACCTTTTGAGGTCTTAGCTAAGATAGGACATGTTGCTTATGAGCTAGCCCTACCTGCTTGCATTAGAGTACATAATGTGTTTCATGTGTCCTTCTTGAAAAAGTATATACCTGATACTAACTGTAGCAGGGATTTCTCCTTGCTACAGGGGCACGAATGGTTCCCTTCTGTCTATAGGACAGAAGGGTAGGTTTCTACTTGTAAAAAAGATGAAAAGAAGAGCGGGAATGAAACTAGACAGAAGTAAAATAAAGAACAAAAAGAAGAGAAATGATGGAGAACCCCTCTACAAACAATGGGTTAGGGTTTCGCTTCCAATAACCTGCAAACAACTGTTAGAAACTAGAAACTTGCAAATAAACCATGGATTAGAAAGCAAATAAATCATTAAGAAAAAACATAAAATAACAAGCTATACCTTCTCTTTGGGTGGAATGGGCCATCATGCCCCAGCTTGAAGAAGCACCTCTCTCTCTTGGATGGGGGAGCTATGGCTCAATGGAGATGGAGGAGAGGGAGTGTGGGTGGCTTGAGAGACAAAGGGTCTCAAGGCATCCACAAGCAGCATAACAGTATGCAAGGGAGAAGTCTTTTGAGAGTGACCCCCCACCCTCCTTTTATAGCTTTTTTGGGGTTTTAGTTTTTTAAGCCCTTGGTCTGGGATTTAGCCCCTTTCGACCTAATTTTAGTTCCTTTTAGGGTTTCAGCCCCTTTTTGGGGGATCTAGCTCCTAGGAGAGTATTTTAGGCTCCTTTTTGGGGTTTTTAAGCCCTTTTCTTCATCCTTAAGCATTTTTGAGGGTGTGGGGGTCTAATGGAGGGTCATGAAGTGGTGTCCTTGGGTGGTGTAGGTCATGGAGAGATTAGTGAGGGATTTTTTTGGGTTAATAGATTGCCCCCTGATGTGTAAGGGCAGAAGCTCATCGTATGGCCGACGAACATCATAGGATTTGCTGTGTAGAGGTGGTGCTTCCGGGGCTGGGGCATGGTGGCTTTTGGTTTTTGTATTAATATGGTTCCCATCAATGGGTGAGATACAAATAATGTGTGGCATGTATATGGATGAGGTGGGCATCACCATGCTCGTGACAATGTCAAAAGAATAATTTGATCTATGCTCTAAGAGTCGATCATATACAACTGATGATACAATAATGGTTGCCTCCATGTGGGGCTGAATACAATACTGATCTGGTACATTGGACCCATGGAATTCTCATGGAATGATATATATTCATGAGTGATGGTCTGCTGGATCTGGAATGGTACATAGCTATATGGACTCACTGATTGAGAGTTAGAGTCTCTGTGGTACAAGTATGCTGCATCAATCATAAAGGCATATTGAAGCACTGCTGGGGCTTCTAAACACTATCTCCAACACAACCCGAAAATCACAGGGGACATAACCTATTTAGGTCCCTTAAGCAGACTCATCCATGTGCTAGATTCAGGTGACATCCGGGGTCTTCGACCAAGTACTGTGCGGACCAAACCCTGTACGAATCTCAACGGTGCGATGATGTGGTTGGAGTAGAGCATGTGAGAAACAACCATCCCAAGAGGCACTAAGGACTCCTCTCAAGTGGTCCAAGGAAATCATCAATGAGGTTAATGAAACCGGGATACAGGGACCTCTGGATCTCTCCTTTGGAATATGTGTGTTGCCGTCGACAGAGGGAGACCTTCCCCTAGTCAAGACAATGATGTTTCCTTGACCAGGAGCATGAGGGAAATAACCAAAACACGTGAGACAATCTGCGGACTGACCCACTGAATGGGGGGGGAGGGAAAGAATTGAACAGGGGCAGGGGGAGTGTGGTAGACTCAAACTTCCTTTGTTCAGAGTATGACGGCAGGGCGGACCAGGCAACAAATGGAATTGACTCATGGGAATGGGATCATAGCTGTAATATCAGGAATGTCATTGCAGATGGGAAATGCTTGGAGGAGGTAGACACTTTAGAAATTGATGGGATCTAAGGAAGACACATTGCAGAGTACTTTGAACAAAGGTGACCCAATGTGGGAATGCTGCCAAACTATTTTTTGTGGGGTGATGTCTAGGGACACCATTGTGGTACGATCTCATGGATTTTTGGTGAGCCCAAGAAGGTAAATGCTCGATGGTGATTTCAATTTTAGAGAGTCTGAAAGCACGAAGAAGACTCCAGTGGGGGATCTTTTTCATTGGTAGTCTCCTGTGCCCAAAAAAGGATAAAAGTATACATAGGAGAGCTTGATCATCTTGTAAGAGATGAGAGACTTCTTTACCGTTGGTAGTCCAATCAGGCTAGAAAAGGTTAAACATATACTAACTGAACGGTCATTTAGAGACTTTTACGAGCATGAATGAAACCAAGTTTGCTCGGCAATATTTTCTTGATGAGAAGGCTGGAAAAGAGCTTAACGACAACCCATGGTGAGATTTTTTGTAAAGAGCAGCCCCTCTGCCCGAGAAAGCATAAAAGTATGCCGAGGGGAACGGTCTTGGCTTGAATGTGCCAAGGAGGTCCTTTTCAATTGATGGTCTACATGGTCCGCCAAAGGAGATAAATGAGACGATGTAGATTCCCTTTCCTATACTTTAGCGAGTGAGAAAGGAAGCAGCTATGCTCGGCTATCTTTTCATTGTTTTAAGGAGTCAGAAAAGAGCTTAAACAAAACTATAGTGTGGTCAACCGATTGCGGTGGCACAAGCGGTGCCCCATGTCGGGACGGTGGACAGAGGTCCAAAGGTCATCCACGCAGTATGGACGGAGCAGAAGTCTCAAACATACCAATACATCCATGTGATAGATCATGGTAGAGGCTTGCGAGTCGGTGCGGTGGAGGCACGCAAACCGAGGTGGATCTCGGGCAGAGGTCAGGAGAGCATGTGTGTGTGTTGTGGTGGACGAAATTGACTACATGCGATGTGAGTGCAAGTCCAGTGGCACTTATATGCCAAATACATGCAAGAAAAAGAAATCATTTTGTGGACAGTGGTACAGAGGTCCGCGTAAGGTGCGGTGAATAGAAAAGACAACTATGTGTTAAAAATACAAAACAAAACTAAAGAATGGTAACCCTTAACAGGCGGTGGCCCAAGAAGGAGTAGTGGTAGGCAAGTGTGATGTGAGTATAGGTCCACAGACACTTGCATCGCCATGCTATGGCTCATAAATCAAGGTGACTTCCGAGAAGCGGTCCTGAAATTTGTTTGTTAAACATGAGACAATGGTCTCATAAGAAAATGGAAATTTGAGCCCAGAGGTGTGACAGGTGTCTTGAACTGGTTCCATGTGACTTTGGATTAGCAACTGATGGTGCTACCCCTAACTTGTGCTAAAAAACGTTGAAAAATAAGAAAGGGAAAAAACTACGCTATAAGGGACTCATAGTGGTTATATCAGACATAGACTCTCTTGAGGTGGAGTCCGTTGCACGGCTTCTTTAAGAGTCAACCGTCTGAGTCAGCGAAGAGGTATGCCCTCTTACTGAGACGAACGTCATTGGCAAGGTAGGATGACAAAATCTGGTCTTTTATGGGAAGAACCGATTCCACACTATGGTTTAAAGGGAATGGGGTAAAACTAAAGGCGGTCTTATAGATCTATCTGTTATCACTTAAGTGGTGTTGGGATAGATCAGGTGGATCTTCCACAAGCGATGAGATGGAAGGGCGACTGGTGCTAGAGATCATGTAAATGGTATTGGTTGTGGCTTTGGCTGCCTTGCCCCCAATCTCTGTTGGAGGAAGAGGGGCAGGCCTGGAGACTGGAGGAGTCTTTGATGGACCTGGAGGTAGGTGCAACATCATCTCAATTGGCTGGACATGAGTCAACACATCTTGGGGTCTCTGAGGTATGGTAGGTGGTTCAAGGTACCACATAGGATCTCCCAGTGTGAAATCCTATAAATTGCGGATTTCCAAGACATACTTACTCACGATATCGGATGGTAGGAAAAGGAAAAGGATCATGTTGAGTGGGAATGAACCCCACTTTTTCCCTAGTAACTGAGGTTGAGGCTGTGGTTAGGGAAACAATGGAAGAGATAGGTCTGATGGACTGTCAGTGATGGTGGAGACAAGCGGGTCAGTTGAATTGGACATCATGTAAATGGACATGGTGTTTGAAGAAGGAGGTGGGGGGTGAACTTCTTCGATCAAGGTGATCTCAGACTCAAGGGAATGTTGACGGAGGTCGGCTAACGCAATTTGAAACTCAAGAAAGTCATGGAAATGGTGAGAGTAGTGTCCATACAATCCACAAAGGGTGCAAGCATGTTTTTTTCTCAATGCCTTGTTTCTAACTATCGACGCGGTTGGGAGTTCGACCATGGGGAGGTTTTCGTTTGTGTCCATGGCATCCAAATGCGCACGGATCACTGGGATTTCAGGGAAATTCTGAGTTGGGTGGCCCTATTTCTTACAGAAGGCGCAAGGCGGGGCTTGTCATGGCTCTATGGTAGCTTTGGTGTTCTCGCCCCTAGCCCTTTTCGGGTGGGGCGGTGCGGGTGTGGGTGCAACGGTTGGCTTTTGCAGACTGAGTGGAGGGTGAGACTCAACTGCGATGGGTTGCACCAGGGTTAAAACAACCTGGGGCATTGCTGGTTGAGCTGGTGGATCAAGATACCATACCGAAATTCCCAATGTAAAGTTGGGTAAGCTTAAGGTGGCCATTACCGATTTGCTCATGACACCAGGTGGGGGAAAGAGGAAGGGAATTGTATGGACTGGAGATGAGCCCAGATTACTCCCTGCTAGTTGCATGTGGGGATGTGGTTGTGCTTGCGGTTGTGCATAATGTTGCTGCTACGGGTGATGTTGCGGCTGCTGTTGGTGTTGCGGCTGTGGACGATGTTGTAATTGTGGTTGGGGCTGCGGCTATGGTTGTTGTTTTGGTGTAGTGGTGCTTGATGAGACCGTGCACAAGTCTGTAGTTTCATTTTGTGTCAGTGGTGGTGACACTAATGGGAAAGGAGCCGTCATGGTGGGATCGACAAACAACCCAGGGCCCACATTCAACAATGGGGAGATTGGTGTGTTGTCAACCATAGTGTTGATTGCAGGGACGACATTAGCATGTGTAGTCATCCCTTGTGGCTCAATGGTGGTAATGGTAGGGATAATGTTGGTGGGTGCTGTTAACCCTTGCGGATCATGATAAGTGAGTTGATAAACCGTCACAATCTTCCCTTCGTGAGGGAACATCATAAGACGAAAGATAGTTGATGTGACCGCTCTCATGGCATACATATAACTTCTTCCAAGGAGAAGGTTATAGTCCAGTTGAGCGTTGACGACCTCTATGTCGATCAACACTGTCTTCCTAGCTAATGTGATGGGGACATGGGGGAGGATTCCTTGGGATTTTGTGGGATGTCCATCATAAGCCCGCAATGTTGTGGAGGACGGTTGCAGAATTGGTGATCCAAGTTTCTGCGAAACCAAGGTAGACATAACGCACGTGGATTCCCCCTCATCCACTATGCACCGATGCATAACCAAATTCCAAATGGACACTAATATTTGAAAGGCGATGGTCGATGGCATGCACGGTTCCTCGTTCTCCGTGTCGAATTTGATCAACTTGGAGTCGGAGGGGTCTACTGCCCCAAGGGCGGCTAGTAAGGCTTTCCGTTGTGTTGGGCACGTTTTAAGTACCTCAAGAGTGGACATGGTGGTTGGCGTTTGGGCCAAATCATCCACAATGCTATAGCCGACTGCAGCTCTAGCTGTGGTGTTATTGGAAATCCTGCGTACGGGGGGGTGTAGGAATGGGGGTAACTGAAGAGGTAGGTTGACTGTTTTGGACGTTGAGGCTGCTGATGTGTCAGTAGGTTTGGTGGTGGTACCGTGCTGATTCTGTCTAGTTTGTAAGTTGACCTCTTTAGTCATCATGGCTAGTAGGTGGTGAACACCTGTTTCTGCCATGGGAGGTGCCCTCAGAGCATTTGGATTGGCCTAGGGAGGGGGAGCGGTTGCCACTAACCCTTGGACTGGTAGCGGGTTTTGAAGCACCATAGGAGGATGTCCTTGTGGTGTTGGGTTGGGTTGGGCCTGATTTGCAGCATTGGTGGCCTGTTGAACCTTGTTCTAAGTGGCTTGCTTAGCTCGACCCATAAGGGGACACTTGAATGTGTAGTGCCCATAAACATCACATAGTGTGCACGGTTGGTTTGTGCGCAACGGGTTGTTGCGTCTTGGTGCATTTTGTCATGGGGGGTTTTGGGCGGGTCGGTTTGCTGCGGCATTGTTGGGAGGGTTTGGTTGTTGATCGCCTCCCTGCGGTTGGTTGTTGGCTTGGTTTCGAGGCTAATTATTTCTACCTTGCCCTTGTTGATTATTGGGGGTAGGCTGGTTGGGACGGTTTTGTTGTGCAAACACTTGTCCCAACAGAGTGGGTGGAGCGGGGGTGGAGGCTTGAACTGGTTGCACTGGTGGTGCATAGTAGATTTTTGGGGGTGGCGATGCCACAAATGTGGGAATTTGCCCCACATATTGCTATGTTGGCCAAGCCATTGCCTGAGCCTACTATGGCGGCACAGGCTGTGCGTAGGAAGTTGTTGCTCCAAACTGGGACATCATTCTAGCGTAGTCTAGAGATTGGTTTTGGTAAGCAACATTAGCAGTGTTGCTTGGTTGTGATGCAAGTGTAGGTGGTGTTGGTCGGTGTTGTGGATATTGGGAGACCGATCCTATGATGCCATATGCAGCATGGGATGCCCCCGGTGCATCACAGTAGGAGGTGCCTGTGCGAGGAGTGTCTGGGATGACGGTGTACAGGTATCTAGATTGAGCATAGATGAGGTCAAACTGTTGAGCTTTTAGTATGGCCTCTTCTTCGGATTGGGGACATTCGGATGCGACATCCTTTGCTATGGGTGGGAGCAAGGTCTTAAGGAACCAATCCAAGAAGATCCTATCATCAAGTTGTATTTTACATAGGCTACGGCGTTGCCGCCACTCATGGATATGGTCAGTTATATGAGTGGTAGTGTTTTGACGGCAGGATAACAGGATCTCCACCCCCTCGTCATATCTGATGGGGAGTTGGAAATAATGTAGGAACATGAAGGCTAGGGAGTTGAAATCAGGGTACTTGGCTTGTGGTAGCTCAATGTACCATTTGGCCGCAGTGCCTGTAAGGGTGCATTGGAATAGCCTTAGCCTGATGGAATCGTCTACGATGCTATTGGATGAGCACCATAGATGGAATGCCATGATGTGGTTTTGGGGACATTCCCCTGCCTTTCCTTCAAACTTGGGAATGTCTGATGGCAGCTTGGTTGGCATGGGTGGCCAGAAAGCTTGATGGCAGATGGGGTTTTTTGTTAACCATGCCAAATCAGACAAGTTAAGACGAGCCATGAAAGGTAGGTTTGACCCCAAGTTGATGTGGGATGGAGCTGCGATGGTGGTGGGATTTGCAGGTGCATAATGCATCTACACAGCTGGGGGTACTTGCGGTGGCACCATTGTGGATGGGCCAATGTCCCCAAGTGTTGTGGGAGGGACAGTATGGGTGGCAGGGACATTGCTCCCATGTATGATAGTAGGGGCAACGTAAGTGGAAGGTCCACTGCCCCTTTGTGTGATAGGAGGGGCAGTGTGTGTGGAGGGGACACTGCCCCCGTGTGTTGCAAGTGGGCCAGATTGGCTGGTCACTATAGGTGGTGGAAGTTGACTGATGACAGTTTGCATGATTGTGCTTGGGCCACCTACTGGGTTATGGGTGACAGGTTGTGATGTGGATATGGGTCCACTAGCTATGGTTATGCCGGAAAATGGATCTAGATTTGCACTAGCCACGGGGCTTGATGGTGTAGTATGAAGGTCTGGTTCAGACTGATATGGGTCTGAATATGAATCACAGGCTGTGTGGCCTTCTGATGGTGTGGGAGATTGCTAAGAATGGTTTCGACGGTGCCGATTGAGTGTTCTGAATTCTGGTGGTTCGCCTCTTAGGTGTGAGGAAGAGCGTGAGGGATCAATTTTGTTAGATGTTTACCAAATTTATGGGAATGATGTTTGAAGCCTGGTTTTAGTGGCTTCCTATTGGGTGTAGGTGCTCACTCGACCACCAATACTGCCAGAAGACAATGCTTGGATTTTTCCTCACAGGTGTTTCTACTCAATCGGAAGGGGTCGCTGCCCATTTCGCTTGGCAATTCCTTTCATCGGCCAGTTACTTTGGGGTTCCCATGGTACTCCTCACAATTATTTTTTGGGCAGAGCCCAAGTACTTCCCATGGTTGAAGCAGTCAGGGACTTATGTCCTCAAAGACTGCAGATTTGATTGAACTTAGTGTAAATTGATAAATTTTAAGGCTCTCTTAGCGCCATGAACTGAGTTGGGTTGATTACTTGGTATGGTGTATTTGTTTGTCTATCTTTCTGGTATTTGGTAGCTACAAATGGTTTATGAATTCATCATATTGTGGTAGATTTTATGTCATTATGTATGAAACCATTGAATAATAAAAAATTTGTAAACAGATACAGTTTTTAACCCCGAATGTTGATGGCCTAACTAGATGACTACCTCACACTAATATTCCTCTTCAACCAAGAGAAGGTGCTAGGCTCTCAACACAATGGGAATAATCCCATCCGTAGATCCATAGGTCACCTCCCGAATGCAAGTTTGGTGAATAGGGAGGATTCTTAGCACCGTGAGAATCCCCCCTTCTCTACCCCCTCTACCTTCCAGGTCATTCGATTTTAATGGTTTAGAACAATACTCAATGAAGGGCCTAGGACTATACGAGCTTGCCCTTCCTCGTATCCCAGAATACCCCAGAGGGTGATGATTGGGTAGAGGAGGAAGGGTGAGCAAGATAATTAGTTTTATGTTGATTTTAGTTAAGCTACATTCATTTAATTAAGCCATTCAAATTTGTTTTGGAATTTACACATTGTTTGTAAAGGAAATTGCAGTAAATAGTAGCAGAAACTGAAATTGACTTACTGTGCTGGACAGAGGTAGCTGAGCTACACTGGTAGTCCCTATTAAACTTAAATTTAACCTTTGATTGACAGATCGTACATTTTTTTATCAAATTTAGCGAGGGGGTCGCAATTTTTTTTCAGAAACAGG
The DNA here is from genome assembly GCA_001517045.1 of Pseudotsuga menziesii. Taxonomy (NCBI): domain Eukaryota; kingdom Viridiplantae; phylum Streptophyta; class Pinopsida; order Pinales; family Pinaceae; genus Pseudotsuga; species Pseudotsuga menziesii. Next base: position 145,170 of record LPNX010685628.1, read on the forward strand.
CGAGGGGGTCGCACAGATTTCACAAACAATCGTGGTCTGTGTTTTTGAGTGAAGTCACACCTTTCAGGGGATTAAGTGCACCCTGGGCGCACCTGTTAGGCCATTAAGTGTGCCCTCATCCCCTGTTTAGGCCCGATAAGTGCAACCTAACCCGGATTTGGGGTTTTTCTGATCCTGAGTCAGATCCGACTGACAATAACTTGTACTGTGGCCAAACTGACTCAGATTTTCCTAGCAGAGGCTTTGGCAACACTAAGAACTGGAAATAAAATAGATCTAAACTAGATTTGACATGAAATTTTAAAAATTAGGGCAAAACTTGAAAAACTTGAAATTTTAAAAATCTGGACCAGGGATCCTGTGGGATCGACCCGGTATGGTCGCCAGTTCTGTAGCAGGGATTTCTCCTTGCTACAGGGGCAGGAATGGTTCCCTTCTATCTATAGGATAGAAGGGTAGGTTCCTGCTTGTAAAAATGCTGAAAAGAAAAGCGGGAATAAAACTAGACAGAAGTAAAATAAAGAACAGAAAGAAGAGAAATGATGGAGAACCCCTCTGCAAACAATAGGTTAGGGTTCTGCTTCCAATAACTTGCAAACAACTGTTAGAAACTAGAAACCTATAAAACAAGTTAGGCAATAAACCTGCAAATAAACCATGGATTAGAAAGCAAATAAATCATTAAGCAAAAATAGAAAATAACAAGCTATACCTTCTCTTTGGGTGGAATGGGCCACCATGCCCCGGCTTGAAGAAGCACCTCTCTCTCTTGGATGGAAGAGCTATTCCTCAATGGAGATGGAGGAGAGGGAGTGTGGGTGGCTTGAGAGACAAAGGGTCTTAAGGCATCCACAGGCAGCATAACAGTATGCAAGGGAGAAGTATTTTGATAGTGGGGGTCTAATGGAGGGTCGTTAAATGGTGTCTTTGGGTGGTGTAGGTCATGGAGAGCTTAGTGGGGATTTTTTGGGTTAACACTAACCATGTAATTGATTGGAATGTGATCCAAGTAATTAGAGTTCTTTTATTTTCTCTCTTAATATATATATATATGAACATGGTACTAATCATGTGATTGAATGGATTATTATCTAGGTGGAACCAGAAGGGGATTTTTTGGTACAGGGGCAGCAAGGTCAAGCTCCTTCGGAATCGAGAAATGAGGAAGGTAAAGGTCCAATGGACCCATTACAGTCCTGAGGATTCCACTTGGGAGCTGGATGATACCATGAGGGAAGAATACCCTCATCTATTTTGAAATTTTGTGGCATGTGTGTAATATGCATCGAGTACGATGCATTGTTTAAGGGGGAGGGAGATGTAATACCCTGGTTGTTAAGCCCCAGACTTATGATCCTTCATGTGAATTATGTTCTCTTGCATTGTGAACTTATGATATTTTATATGTTTGTGTAATTTTTCTCCTTCTCATGATTAATTTAATTAATGACTTATTATTAATGTTTGATAGCATGACTTTGTACTTTGGCACTATTATTAATGTTAATGTTATTACTAGAATCTCTTCTATCTTTGAATGTTGTTAACGATTGATTAAATAAAAAACTGGCTCAACAAAGGAAACTAAATGAGTATGGGGTAACATGGATTCCAAAAAGTGAGGGGGAATGGGGACATCCCTAACACCTTATAACTTATTGTTGACTTAACTTTGTCCATCCCAATTCAATTTTGTACCTTGATGAGATTAATAATGTTTGTCACCCAAACCTTTTACAAGGAACCCTATTCTCAATAATTATGAACTATGGAGATAGTTTTGCATATTATGCACACCTTAGTGGGCCCCTAGTTCCTAGGGAACCCTCCTTGGTAAAATATTCCCTTGCATTTATGTGGTTATGGTCATTTATGAGCCCTTTTCCTAGTTTTTAGGGTTGTAAGCTATTTTCTAGCTTCCACTCTTACACCATGCATTGATGATCCTATTTTTGTGCTTCCATGATATTTTTGACCCTATTGGATGCCCTATCTCACCTATTTCGACCTCCTTGATGTTTTGTAACCCCCTTTATGCATTAGTGTGCCTCCATGTGCTCTTCATGGCTCCACTCCTTAGTTTTTGGGTAACTCCTCCTCATGGTGCTAATTCGGGAAAGTAAATCTTTTCACTAAGCCAACACTCTACTAATTCAAGTTAATTCTCCATGATGAAGCTTAAACCTTACCTCTCTCTAATTTGGGTTGATCCCTTTGGATTAGAGTGGTCCTCCTTATCCTATAAATCCATATGCCATCTCTTTATTGAAGTTAATCTCAAGCTTTAAAGCATGTGATTTATGTTATCTAACCGTGTCGGGAATGTTGACATTATTGAGAGTGTGTTGAGACTTAGAGCGAGTTCATTTGTTCCATTTGCTTCCATTATATCACTCTACTAGTCCATGTTCTCACATAGAAATCCAGGAAATGGGAATGACGAGATAGGTCATATCCCATAGGCAATGGATATAGACATGAAAGTAGTAGTGGGAAGCATTGTGTCTCTTGAAAGAGGTAGTTTCGAGAGTAGTGAGACTAATAGAGACTCTACTCATGGATCCATGGTCTCAGCTCGGGGTGACATGTTCAAGCGAGGAATTCTTGATGGTGTCTACGATTGGAAGGAAAGTTGTCCTGCTACAGCCAGTTGCTTATATTTTGAGACAAGTATTTCTCTTATGTTATGTTTTCATTAAATTATTTTATTTGGTATATGTGCAATGATGGATGATTAGTTTTTTATTGTTCATGTATTGAATGCAGGATCTACATGGAGGAAGGATGAATCTCATGTAGTATTGCATTTAGTTTCTATTCTCGTTACCTTCTTTCTATTCTTCTTCTTCATAACCAGAAATTGTAATTTTGGCTCTATTTTATTAAGAGGGGCGAAACCATATGATCTGGTTTTACCATTTATGCTCATGTATGTGTTGTGAGGCCTATTCCATTGTGTCCAGAGCAACGTTTCCATTGAGTGACACCTTTTGTTTCATTGAAAAAGATTTCTGGATGGCCAAGATATGTTTGTTTTGGTCTGATAGCTTTCTGGTGCCAATATGAGCGGACCTTGTCATTTTATTATAAATCATTTGGTTGAATAATTGTTCTTAGTTGCAGATATGAGGATGAGATATGTATTCTATATGTAAAATTAATTGATGGTTGGAGGGTGGTAGCCATATGATCTGATTTTTATTAGTGAGAGATGACTGTAGGGGACCGTCATCGGGAGCCGATTTTGAGGGTTGTAGTTGCAGCCAATGTTCTTGTTTGCTATGGTTTTTCTATGGCTGTAGATTGCAGCCTATGTATTCTACATGATATGTGGTTTTCCTTACTTTTTATGCTCACTAACAGCACACACATAATAACACTAAAAACGTAGATTAATTTGCAAATAATCAATGACAACAATACTTGGTTATTTATAAACTATGCTATCAAACAAACCCAAAATACATAAATTGGCTATTCACAATGAATATGATGCTTATCATGTATTATTTATGTTATTGTTTCAATTACGACCTTTATCTTTCACTTTGGAAATTATTAATTGAGTGTCACAATAATTATTTAATTAAGTGGCATAATTAAATAAATAAGTGTCACAAACTTTAGTTATAATTCAATATCTAGAATTTAATTGATTTGGGTGAACGGTTAGTCAGATCAATCGTAATTTATCTATATTCGTTGTTCTTAAAATTTAGTTAGTCTTAATTTTAGCACCTTTGGCCATATCTTAAGGTTCGGGGACATCACACAAATAGGACCTCCACTTGTATAGAATAATCCGAACCGACCATAAAAAAATCAGCGGTTTCTGGTTCACTCTCAAGTGGGAGAGTGGGATGATATGGAGATTGTGTCTAAGAGACTAATCTAGTATGAGCACTCTTTAATGGAAAAGTGGGATTGGGTGGAGATGATGTCGACTTGATCACTTCGACTTTACCCCTGGAAGGAAGAGTAGGCTGGGTTTCTTGTTCTTCACTCTTTGAAGAAAGAGTGGGATAAACTGAAGATGGAATTGAATTAACCACTTTGTAAACTAGTGAAGGGTCAATGGGTAACTTATGATAACTAGTTAGAAGTTGTGATTCAGACACACAAATACTTTCCAACAATCGTGAAGCTTCATCCATGCAAGGACAAAGGTAAGTGAGATGCATGCCCTTATAGTGACATGTAATTATTCTTGACTCTACCTTTCAATTCTTATGTACAAATTCACTGGTTGATGGGGTATTATCAATATGACGACCATAGGCTGATGATACGAGGTGCTCAGAGCCTTTTCACCACACTTCTAAGACCTTTTAATTACCAGGGAAATCCTTAACAAGGTCACCACCCTTACAAATCCTGCAAGTAACTTAGGTTTCTGAGGTGTTGTTCGAGTAAGTGGACACTTCTAATATGGGAAGAAGTGGTTGGTTGAGATTTGGTTGTGTGTTTTTCTGTCTTCTTCTTAATCTTCCTTTTCTTCTTCTTCTTACCCACCTGATTACTAGAACCATAACTTTCAATAAGAGAAGAGGGAGAAAGGGAAGAAGACACATCTGGTGAATAAGGTGGAGGATTAACATGGAGTTGGAATTATTCTAATGGGGAATTACTATACATAACATTGGATGCATATGGGATTACCAGACTAAATAGCCATACCGATAAACCTATAGTTGATCTAGGAATATTCAAAGTTGTGATTAAGGGAGGACCAACATTTCCAAATGAAGGAAAACCAATAGGTTCCCCCTGAGAAGGGGTCCCTTGGTTGGTATTCCTAGTTGGAATAGCCATAGTGATAGGAAGAAATATAGCTATCTCTCTCTGCATACCTATTTACTATAAAGAAAAGAAGCGCTACTCAATCTAAGGTAACAATCAAACTTATGCGACATGTGGGGTTGAAAAAGTCGGATCCTCACAAGAGTGTCAAGTCACTACAACTCACGATATATGGCTAGGTCCAATAGTAATAAAAACCAGGGAAGATTGGGATCATACCCTTGGTTGTATACCCAACTACCTGGATAGTACATGTGTAGTAGCTCCCTGAGTGTTGTTCTCATTTTATTGCTTCGATAACATGATCGATAGTGTACTCTATTGGTTTCAGGATCCTAGAGGGGTGTCTCAATATATGCAAGGTACATGGGAGCTCAAATATGTGTTAGTGTTGTCTAATGCACAACCATATGAAAGGGGAATTCCTATATACAATTGAGTATGTGAAAGGACCTTTCTATATACCATAAAAGTACATGAAAGGTTTTTCGATATACCACATAGTACGTGGAAGAACCTCCCAATCCTCAGGATGTAGTGCATGCAAAAAATGATAGGTCCTATGTTTTAAGATGTCGAATCACATCTCTAACCTATCACTCAAGTTACTAAGAATTTTACCCTAGGTACCACTTAATTTGATCTTAAATGGTTAAGTTGAGAAGGTTAGGTGAAGACTTGACTCATTAACCATGCAATAATGATATGCAAGGCTTTTTCTTTTCCTTTCAACAACTACCCTACTTAAAGAGAGAGCAAGAGGTTATTTTCCCAAATTGCAAAAAATTTAATAAATAGATATCTAATACAACTAAGAAAGAATATCATGAATGATTTCAAATAAGAAAATGAACGTCTTTCCCCTAACTATACAAAAAGATAAAAGTATTTTACTTTTCTTTTAATACAAAACTCATATTTGAACCAAAAGAAGACTAGATAAAATAGAATTTTCTTTTTTTTGGATCTTCTTTTTGTAAATATTTCAAATATGACAGAGAAAACAAAAATAAATATCTTTTTTGAAACTAGTATGGAAAAAAAGATCAATTTTCCTCCTACAAATATCAATAATGGTTAGATACCTAAGGAAGTAAACAATAATCCCATGATAATAGACCTAAAAAAAACTCAACACACGCACACGAGAATGACCTAAAAATTTTCCAATTTCGATGAATCATATCTACAGAAAAGAGGAAGACGTTTCAAGAAAAGAAACAAGCATAAAGTTCTATGCAAGAAACATAAACTCTTCTTTGAATGTAAAATACCTATAAGTCAATGAGACTGCATAATATACAATTGATGCCCCCCCCCCACCACAATGAATCAATTAAAATGAAATCTAAAAACACTCCCAACTATAGATTAGAGTTAGAGTGACATACAACCACAACAAATATCAAGAAAACTAAGTAAAGGAAGTAAATGAAAGGTTTGGAGAAAAACAAAGGCCAAGACTAACAAAAACAGATCTCAAATAGGTAACTAAGCCAACCTTGAGATGGTATTTGGGATGTACTGCAAAGTTTTGCAGATAGAAACGATTTGTTGTGGAACATAGTGCATCTACACGGGTTAATGCGACTATAAAAAAAAACCTAGGTGTGTTGAATACAAACTGTAGATGAACAACATATTGCATCTTTGAAATAAGATGCTCTGTACTAGAAGATAGAGTGCATTGAAATTTGTAAAAAAAAATTGAGATAACAAAACACAAACATGACTTGAGCTATAAAGGATATAGAAAAGGCTTGGGGTTCCATAATAAATCTGTACAATCTAAAGACTCAGATAATCCAAAAAATACTAATAATCAATAAAAGCAAAACATGATCTAAGGATCTCAATGCAAGGTAAGGGAGATCTAAGACGATCCCCAGTATGGTCACCAATTTTGTTGATAGGATTAGTCCCAAGAAAGGATGCAAGTGGACCACCCTAATCCATATAGTATAGATATAGGACAAAACAAGACAAAGATATACACTTTCACCTGGATCAATCAAACGATGTAAAAAGATAGAGTAAAGAAAACTTACCTTTAATTCGATGTTTGTCCTCGCAATCTCCATGCAACTACAATCCAATGTTACACACACCAATGCCTGTAACAAACAGGACACAAACAAGATAGAAGTGGATTAAAATAGTGGTAAAAAGAATGATCTAATCAAATATCCAAGGAGATCTGATATAAAATTATTAAAACAAACATATTATGAGAAATAATATATCATTATATTAAAGGATAATAAAGGAAATAGTACAATCGTAGTACCTAGACATTGTATCCTCTTTCCAATGGTTTCCTTCCACACTAACAAGTCACACAATCATTGAGATGAAGCACACCAAACCAACTAAACCTATGGATCAATTATTCCAGCATACACCTACTATTGACTTTCCTCCTCCAACCCATGGCCCAAGGCCTCAATTTATAAGACAATGTGGATAGGGGTAGGTTGATATTAATATGGGAAATGGATGGGATGTGATCCCAAGAACCAAGGAGGTCAATATAGATCCAAAGATATAGGGATAAAAATATATCCATCGATATTTCACTCTGGAATCTTCTTGAAAAACTAATTTTCTGCCCGTATAAGGATCGACTCAACCTGTCAGTAGAGAAAGGTGCATCAAACTGGATATATGTGGTCTATTATATGGACAAGGTGTGTCGATGACACACTTTAGTAGTGAAAGAAAATTGCATCTAATTAAATAGACACAAGTTTCTAAGGAAGAAAGGTGTGACTATGTTGCAAAAACTAGGCAACTTAAAAGGCAAGGGGACAAAAGATCACTCATCATGAAAATGTCTTCAGGGATTGTAGCAACATGAGGCTACAAGGTTCGTGACGCTAATGAAAATTTTATGTAACAAATAAATTTATAGATGCATAAATATTAACTTCACACAATAAATGATAATGTATTTCGACACAAAAGGCATATCTGTTCAGGTCCACTTCCAGTGCGACTGTTTCTATTCAATCTTCACACATGTTGTAAAATTACATTAGTTTTCTGGATTTTTTTTTGAGTCTTGATTGGATCAAACTGGACTTTGGAAACTGCCAAAGAAGCTTACGCTTCTCTTAGAAGTCCTCTCACCCTCAGAGTCTCTAAAGGATGACATAAACAACTTCATACAATTTACAATTTGGCAATTAATAGAAAATTCCCATTAACAAGATAGTGGCCTTCTCCAAACAAGTTTTTCAAGATTTTAAATGCCATAACGATTTTTTTTTGAAAAGACATACAGAAAAACTATACCCATATTTGGCCCATTTCGAATTTGGATTGGTGTATATGAGCATAAATTCTATGGCAATTCACCTCCATAACCTCACATTCAGTGTGTCTCCATAAGCCTTAACTTACATACGCGAACTTTGTTGAGGTTCGAACTAAATTGAATTGTGAATTCTAAACTCTCTTAAAAACTGTATGTCCTCAACCATGCCCAAAATGTGGGTAAATAGAAGAACATAGTCTATTTTGGATCCGCAGATAATGTCTTAAATCTATAGGAAATGTGGCCAATCAGGATATAAATCTGATTTCATGCTCAGTTTATCCTTCAAGATAAAACCTAATCTCAAAACATAAGCATAGAAGCATGTATTATGGATCAAAACATCTCTATCAGAATAAAAACCAAACTTGCAAGCATTAGCATCGAACAAATCCCAGATTCGTTCTTGTCCATTGATTTAGATTCACCATCGTTTATGCTGGACCGTTGATTTACATATGCTTCCACGATCCTGACTATGTAAATATGACTATGCCAATCCTGACTATGCTTATCGAACTCTATCAATCCCAACATTGGAAACCGTGGTTGAAACTGTTAAATAATATTAACTATTGTTCCGACTTCCTGATCCGGACTCTTCCAATGCCAACTTCAGAAGTCTAAAGTAAACACTATAAACACAACTTCTAATATTTTCATTGTGATTTCTGGTTCCCGATTGTTTCGATCCCAACATCGAAACTGATAAGTTAGAAATAGGTCTACGTTATTGTCGACCGTACAATGAAACTACCACGTGTCAAAAGATAATTGGTCCACAAATATACCATTGGGATTCCAACTATGACTGCCAACTCAGCAGTTGCACCTTCTTGTCACCTACAACCTGTGATGTGGCACTCTATGTTTGTGACATTTCATTGTTGTACATGTCATAATGTGGGTGTACCACGTGGTAATCCTTTTGTTTTCTTCATCGAAACTTCAAAACTTGATATATTTCACGTCCGAAGTCCGTTTTTAATGAAATGAGCGTCACCGAAAATATATTGATGAGTTCTATGCAATTATGTGCTTCTTACAACATTTGAAGATTTTAAATTTTGGTGATTTGGAGATCCTCTTATATCATTGATGAATTCCTTCCATGAAAATTGGGGAATTTGGGTCTCCATGTCCTTACATAAATTCAATTTAATCAGACAATGGTGATCCAACATGTCCTCTTTACCTTGTTGGAACTTCAGGATCATTATTAGAAACTGTAGTAAAAAATAAGGAATTCTAATATTTTCTTTAGGTAGTTTATGGGAGATATTTCTCAATAAGTATAAAATTCTAAAATGATAAGCATGAACTTAACTCATTGTGTCTCTTTTGAACTCATTCTTATCTTCCTCATATTGCTTGTGGCTCTTGAAAAAAATATTATTTTTCCTTATTTTCTAATTCCCTATCTTCCTTATTCCAATGTTGTCCCTATAGAATTCATATGTTATTGATCAAAGTAGCTTCGTTTAGGAGAACTTGAACCCATTTTACCCTTGTAATGAACTCATCCTCTTTCAATTGTTGGATATTTGTAGCAAATTCTAGTGCATCATTATGGTCGTATACATCTAGTATAGATAAGAAATATATCCACTCGATATTTTGGAGGATTTCCAGTACTTCAGGGTTTGAATAAAACTTTGAATGATTCGTGGGTTCACTTCTCTTGAAACCTGTAGTCATCTTCTAGGTTTCTATTTGAAATCTCAAAATTTCCCGTAAGTAAAAACTCTTTGCAGAGTCTTTGATTGGAAACAAAAATTTTAACGGGGTTTCTTTGAGACTTTTAAGTCTGAGTTTGTTTTAAAAATTGATTTTTCTAAAGAAAAAAGATTTCAAAAGAAGATATATTCAGCCTTACTCAAGTACACACAGCTGCAACTTTGTTTGAATTTACTCTATATATGTTGGTTTTCTATAGCTTCACTTGTCTGCTCCTCTTCTTGGTATATCACCCAATACTTGATTTTCGTGTTGAACCACTATTTCCTTATTTGAATTATAATTCAAATTGCTAGATTTCATCCCTCAATTATTCATCACCATTCTTACATCCTAGCCACATGCTTCCTTGATTATATCTCTTACTACGATCTATGCATTGAAGTTCATCCCGTACTTTTGGATGGAACACCTATCACATTCAAATTTGCAGATTTTACTATTCTACTGGCAACTCCTTTATCCAGTTGACCATGCATTGGAATGGGAAAGATTTGGCACATGTCTTATCTTGCATCGTCCTTCGTTCAATTCCTCCCCCCAACTTAAGTGGCGCTAACCTCAGCTCCAAACGATTAAAATTGGTTTATGGGAGATTGTATGTAGGTTTAAACGAATGCAATGAAAGTAGAAATTGTGTACCTTTTCTTGATGACATACCTTGATATCAATGATGATTTTATAAGTGTAATATACAAAATATAATAATATGTAAATAAAATAAAATAAAATAAAAATAGATTAAGAAATTAAAATAAATATTGTATATGCTAAATGTAACAAATAACACAAGAAGAGACATAACTCTTCACTAGTAGGTACTATATATATGCCGAGAGACTATGCATTAAGATCACCAATTCAATTATCAATATATATTTATTAAACTAAGATTCCATCATGTAAGGTTTTATCCTTACAAGTGGTATTAGAGCTTTCGATCCTGGGGTTTCCTATGTTCTCTCAATCCTCATCTCTCATCTCTTCTTCTACTGCACATTCCCATCTTCTGTTCCATATTTATCAGCATCTTCATTCTCCATCCTCCATTATCCACATTTCACTCCATTTCACATTCATTGGCATCCCATTCCATTATCCCCATCCATGCTTCACTCCCCATACATCCCTTTTACATCCTTATTTCCCGGGAATTTCATCACAAATATCCTCACTCCAATCCACCTTACACCCTTCCAACTATCACCAACGCAACTCCCAATGCTCTCTGCAACCCACACCATCCAACCCTAGTCCACTCTTGACCTCTCCCTATGCATCCCCTCGGATCATCCACACGCACAACCTGTTAGGATATTTAGACACTTAGGAGTTAGTTAAGATCAACTTGTGTAATATATCCGTTAGGTAAAGTGTGTTTCTTTAGTATGCATTTGTAAATATTCTAATCCGACGGTCACGATTTGCTCTAGACATAAAGTGATCCGACTGTTCAACTTCTCTTAGATCATACCTACCATTGATTCGTGTCTTAACACCTGATTGGTCCATAATCTCTATTTAAAGAGCATGGAGGGTCCTTGGCTAGTTGATCAATTATGAGAAGCTCATGTAACTTTATTTCTTTTGCATAATAAATTGCTCCAAGTAGCTATCTGGCTAGGGCCATGGATTGTTTCCCTCTCGAGGGTTTTAACCACGGGAAAAACATCGCTGTGTTGATCTGTGATCTATTTGTGTGAAGTGGTTCCTCAGGTTGTTCGGTATTTTAGGAGTACCCTGTGTACCCGAACATGGTATCAGAGCGTTTATGAAGAGCTGCTTTCGGTTTTGATCAAGATCTGGAATCGGTGTTGCTGAAAATTTGAAAGGGTTTCTGGTTTTTGGATTTTTTATGCATTTGTGGCTTGTGGGAGCTATTCCATTGCGTCCAAAGCGTCATTTACATTGGGAAATAGTTTTCGTTTCATCAAAAAATGTTTCCATTTGTTCCAGAAACACCCATTTCGGCAAATATGAAGGTATAATGTTACAGTGACGGTTTTGTTTTTTTTTAACCTCTCATATTTTATCAGTTTTATTATTAGATATTTACTATTTTAGTCTTGTACTGTTGTCTTTCTTGGTTGCGTATGCTCTTTGCCGTGCACCTTGCGCGATTGTGGCGAATCAGAAACAATAAGGGAATTTTTTTTTTCTTGTCTTCTTAGCTACGTATGCTCTTTGTCGTGCACCTTGTGTGATCACTCAATTCAAAAACAATGAGAAAACTTGAAAACGTAGACTTTCTAGGTAAGCTAACCAAGATCTAACCCCATTGTGTGAAAAAAGTTTTTTTTTGTTTTTGTTTTTCATTTTTTTTTTGTGATTTGCAGAAAAAAAAAGGCAAGCACAGAGAACGAGAGAGAATAGTTAAAAAAAAAGTCCCTTCTTCTTTCCATTCTTTTACATACCATTTAAACTTAGCTCACTTGGTCCAAAGTTGCTTTATTCCTTAATAGGTCTTGAGGTCAAGTCTTATTAAGCTACTTTTAGTGCATGCAATTTCTATTTTCAAGTTACTTTATTGTAAAAGTGTATCTCACATAAATAAAATAAAATAAAAAGTGAGTCACTTAAGTCTTTTAATTTATTGTTGCACTATTTAAAAGTAACATTATTGTAAAAGTGGACATCACTTATTCTACCAAAAGTGATTCACTTAAAAACAACTTTATTGTAAAGTGATTGTCAAAGGTTGATATTGGGAAGAGGGGGGTTCTTTTTTAGTTAGTCAAGTTACTATATGTCACGTCACTGTTGGGGACATCTTCAACATTTTCTTTAATCAAGCATAACTTCATCATCCAGAATCAGTTTTCAGTGCCATTTTTTTTTAAACCACATATTTTTTCGAGCTCTTTGCATCCAAATAGTTAGTTTCTATTCTTTCAACCATTATTTTATAGTATGGTCGCCCCTTGTGATATTATACTTACAAGTTCTAACTATTTCTCAAGGAAATCTCGTATGGAGGATGTTCTGTAAAGTAGGGGACTTTTCAGGATAACCTCAGGGAAAGAAACAGAACCCACTGATGATGATAAGAAAATTAAATGGGCAAATAGTTGTGATGAAGCTCATGGATTGATTGGGATGTCAATCTCTACTGATATTTGATTCCACATATCTAGAATTGATGAACCTTATATAGCTTGGGAAAAGTTGGAACCTGTGTTTGGTAAACACAATGAAATTCGAGGTCATCAACTTGAGAATGAGTTGCTTTCCTTGAATTCAAGTGATTTTTCATGCATTCAAGACTATTTATCTAAGTGTAAAACTCTTAGACACCTATGTGCAGAATGCAAGATTAAGAAAGAAGACAAATAATGTATTTATCTTATTCTTTCCAAACTTGGACCTGCATATTCTGTTTTTGTATCTACATTCTACTCCATGAAAGAATCCTTGACTGCAGCTAGCTATCAAGAGCCTAGTCTTGAATCCTTTTGTGATTCCTTAATTAGAGAGAAAGATAAGCTCATTCACCTTTGAATAATTAACAATGCAGATACATCTGGGAAAGCCTTATTGTCCCAACAGAAAGAAAAGTCCAAACCTCCCAAGAAATAGATTTTTTGCAATAATAAGCCATACAACAAGGGTCCCAAACCCTCTCAGTTAGCTCCTTCTTTAAAAAATGACAAAGAATCCAAGCAAAAAGAAAAGAAGACTGAGCGTCATTGCAATTTTTGTGGGAAAGATAATCATGATGAATCTAAGTGTTTTAAGAAGATGGCAGCCTTGGAAGCAACAATGAAGAAGCACCACATCAGCCTAGATTCGTCTTCAGAATCTAACTCTCATGGACATGCACTTTGTGCTTTTGGTTACTCTTATACTGCATCTTCTTCTTCTACTTCAAATGAATGGCTCATTGATTCTGGAGCATCTTATCATATGGCTAAGGATCAAGCCATCTTTTCTACTATGCATGAATGTAACACCAAATAAATATTTGTTGGTGATGATAGATCTCTAAGTGTTGTAGGATCCGGAATAGTTCTAGTAGAAAATGGTCATTTCAGTGATGTACTATGTGTTCCAAAAATTTCCTGCAATTTGTTATCAATCTATCAAATTACTCATTCGGGTGAAGGTAAAACTATGACGTTTACACCTCACCAAGTTGTAATCAAGGATTTTAAAAATCCTCAAAATTTCCTTGCTACTGGAACTATTGATGATATTACCAGGTTGTACAAATTTAACAACTTTGAGTCATCACCTTTTCCTTTAGTTTTTGTTGCTCATAGTAATAACTTGAGCAAACTTTGGCATGAGCGATTTGGTCACTTAAATTATTGCTCATTGCAACAACTATGTAAATACAATATGGTGACTGGTCTTCCAATGGTATCTTGCAAGGATGGTGTTTGTTCTGGTTGTGTACTCGAAAAACATCATCGGGACAGTTTTGACAAACGTGCATCTTGGCACGCCTCAGTGCCCTTGGAGCTTGTGCATAGTGACTTGTGTGGTCCTCTTCCATCTGCTTCCTTTTCTAGTTTCAAATATTTCTTAACTTTCATTGATGACTACTCCAGATGCACTTGGGTTTACTTCCTAAAACTTAAGAGCGAAGTATTTAGCATGTTCTTGGCCTACAATGCCCTTGTTGAAAAACAATTTGGTCATCAAATTATTAAGTTAAGATCTGACAATGGAGAAGAATATGTTAACAAAAAGTTCACTACTTTCTACACTGAACAAGGAATCCAACAACAACACACTGTTCCATATACACCACAAAAAAATGGTGTAGCTGAACGAAAGAACCACACTTTAAAAGAAATGGCTAATTGTATGATCCAATCTGAGGGATTAAGTCTTCAATATTGGGCTGATGCCATAAATTGTGCAAATTACATAGTTAATCGCAAACCCACTAAATTTTTACAAGGTATAACACCGGAAGAAGCATGGAGTAAAATTAAACTAGATGTAAGTCACTTTCATGTGTTTGGTTGTAAAGCATGGGCTCACATTCCGGATGAAAAATGGAAAGCATTGCAGCCTAAAAGTGAAAAGTGCATATTTGTTGGATATTCTGAAGATGCAAAAGGTTATAGAATTCTTCAACCCCATTCACATGATATAATCATTTGAAGAAATGTTAAATTTGATGAAAATCTCTTGGCCTGCGAGCCTAACTTGGTGGGTGTGCCATCTTTGGCCTGCGAGCTTGATTCGACAATTGTGCCTTCTTCTTCTTCTTCTTCCAACTTCCTTGACAGTTTTCCAACTCTAGTTTCTGATGATGACAGTAAGGATGAAAATACACCTCCGCCTGCTCATGTTCCTCTAATTGCACTAGCACCAATGCCTCCTCGATGGGTTTGTTCAACATGTGAAGCAACTGGTGATCTTACCGGTGATCCTAGAGATCAATGTCGGACACGTTCTCAGTTTTAGCCAGCCTCTTCTCTTTTGGCTCAATTTTTCGAGAATCATGATCCAGAAACTTTTGTAGAAGCTTCACGAAATTCAGAATGGGATGCAGCTATGGATGAAGAATATCGTTCCTTAATGGCGAACGATACTTGGGATCTTGTTCCTCTTCCAAAAGGAATAAAACTTGTCAGATGTAAATGGGTCTACAGAAATAAGTATGCATCAGATGGAAGTGTTGAAAGAGTTAAGGCAAGGTTAGTTGCCAAAGGTTTTTCCCAAGTTGAAGGGATTCACTACAATGAAACCTTTGCTCCTGTCGCAAAAATGAATTCCATCCGCCTTGTTCTTTCTCTTGCAACCTTACATAACTGGGAAGTCCATCAAATGGATTTCAAGTCTACCTTTTTACATGGTGATTTACAGGAGAAAATTTACATGGAACAACCTCCTGGATATGTTCAAGATAACTCTAGCCTTGTCTGTCTCCTTAAGAAATCCTTATATGGCCTTAAGCAAGCTCCTAGAGCGTGGTATGCCAAAATGGATAGCTTTCTCCTTGACACTGGTTTTTCTAGATGCCATTCTGACCCCAGTGTCTATACCAAGAAAGTAGGAAACCATCTCATCATATTTGTTCTTTATGTTGATGATCTTATCCTTACTGGTAGTGACTCTAAACTTATAACCCATGTGAAATCCAGTCTTAAGAAAAATTTTGAAATGTCAGACTTAGGACATTTGCATTATTTTCTTGGTCTCCAAGTCTTGCAAACCAAAGAAGGAATCTTTCTTTCCCAGTCTAAGTATGCTTGTGACCTTCTTCGTCGCTTCCACATGGAAGATTGTAAACCAGCCCCTTCTCCCTTCCAGTCTGGAGTCAAACTTTATGCCACTTGTACTTCCCTTGAAGTAGATGCCACCTTGTATCATCGGATTTTTGGTTGTATTTTATACTTGACTCATTCCCATCCTGACCTTTCCTTTGTCGCTGGTCATGTTGCCCGTTATATGCAAGATCCTCTTTTCTAAAATGGATGGCTAGAAAAGAAGATCTTCAAGAATTGAAGGAATTGGTGAAGGATAAAACATAGCTTTATTCGTTATGTATCTACTCAAGAACAATATAAGGAGGATAAAGGGGACTTATTCCAATCACGTCTTGAGAAAATTGAAAAACAATTGGATAGTAGGAAGTTTGAGTCCTCAAATGTCGATGATTCACTACAACATCATGGGTTCAACTCAGGTCCAAGGAACTACTTTATTCCCAATATTGACATGAGAAAGTTTTATGGCAAGGATCCAATCACATGGATTTTTCAAATGGAGCAATTCTTTGATCTACACCGGGTTCCAACTTTGCAAAAGGTAACTATTGCATCCTTATATTTAGAACCTGATCAATTTGTATGGTACAAATGGCTTTGTGACCATAAAAAGGACTCTATTATCTCTTGGTATATATTGACAAAAGAATTGATTGCTTATTATGGGGATATAAATAACAACATATTATTTATCCAATTGGTAAATCTCAATAAAAAAGGTCCAGTTACAGAACACAACAAGCAATTTCAATAGCTAAGTCTCATAGTGAAGAATATTTTAGAAGATAATTATTTAGATCTCTTTATTGGAACCTTGAAGGATAACATTCAATGTGGGGTGTGTCTCTTTGAACCATCATCCCTAGATAAGGCCTTCATGATGGAATGAAGGTTGAAAGTAAAAATATGGCGATGACTACTAGAAATACCACTTCCAACACATACAGAGAGAATGGTGTACCTTCTAACCAATCTCATAGGTTGACACCTCAACAAATACTAGAGGAAATAAGAGTGAAAGGTCTATGCTTTAATTGTGACAACAAGTATAGTAAGGGACATAAGTGTGGAGAAAATAATTTCTTGTATGTAGAATGTGAAGAGGAAGAAAAAAAAGAACATGAACCACCACAAGGGGATGAACTAGAAGTGATTACTCCCACCATATCTTTTCATGCTTTGATTGGAATTAGCACTCCTCAAACTCTCAAGATTGAAGGATGTATAAAAAAAAATGTAACAATGTTGATTTATTTTGGTAGTACCCATAATTTTATTCATTGTAAAGTAGCCAAAGATATAAATTGCTTTGTATATCCAACGCTAGAATTTCAAGTAATGATTGCATATGGAGGAACCATCAATTGTTCATGGAAATTACACAATATCAATATTACTATGGGGGAATATGTGTTGAATAGTTCCATGATTTATATCCCATTAGGGGGTGTTGGTGTTTTATTAGGAGTTCAATGTTTACAATCATTGGGAATAGTGGCTTTTAATTTTCATAATCTTTTTATGAAATTTTCTTGGGAAGGAAAAGAATTTGTGTTAAATGGTATCACAGGGAAACCAAGAAAGGGTACCAGCTCTAATGGTATGGAGATGTTGTTAAAGAAAGGAAAACAAGGTCTAATTACACAATTATGCTCACTAGATGTTCAAACATGTAAGGCTCATATTTTTCCAGATATCCAAAGGGTCCTTAAAAATCCTTCCAAGGTATTTGAAAACATTCCAATAAGACATCCACCTATTCGATAATTGGACAATGCTATGACTTTAAATATGGGAAGCATTCCTTCTAGCATCATACCTTACAAATACCCCTATGGAAAGAATAACTAAATGGAGTAGATTATTGAAGCAACGACAAGAAAATCTACAATTCAAGAAGAGGTAGATCACATAGAGCACCAACAAGCAGCTCTCCAAAGCCCAACTATGTCAAAAGACAAGATGAAACTACAAGCATATCAACATCACTGTTAAAGAATTTTTGAAGAAGCAAAAATCATATGAGAACCTGAACAATTCATCAAAACAAGGACCAAACAACTACGAAATCATGCTCTTGTTGAATAAGAACTTACCAGATGCGGATTCGACATGTGAATATGAGTCCTTCATACACATACATCCAATTATTGAGTACAACTACGAAATCAAGTGGAAGAACTTACCAGATGCGGATTCGACATGTGAATATGAGTCCTTCATACATATACATCCAATTATTGAGTACAACGCTTGTCTAAATGGGAGGATCACGTTAAGCCCTAAATGTTAGGAACATTGCCCCCTATAGGGTGGTGCATTACCCCATATGTTGTGGTGTATTACATATTATCCATGTCATCTTGGGTCTATTAAATTGTACACCTTGGTCTCCTATATATATGAAGGAGATATTTTCAATTTAGTGATCATTGTATCTTGTCTTGTCTTGTGTAATTAGTAAATTCTATAAGGAGGTTCCTCCCTCGAAGAGGATTGCTACTTATATCTGTTATTCATTATTAAGGTATGGATCACTCTATTCTTGTCTATTTTTGATATTTTATGCTATTTCTGGGACTTGGTTGCATAACACTATTTCTTTCTATAGGACTATTGGTTCCATTGGTGATTTTTAACCAGTTATCCCTCCTGGTATTACTTCAAAGCAATTTTTTACTATCGACATTATCAATGATTATTTCCTTTTTTTCTTCTTTTAGAGGAAGATAACAGGGATCTCAATTGGAACCAAGGGCATCAATTTCCTCAATTAGAATCAAGTGTCTCTTGTATAATTACTAGGTGAACTTGTCCTTGGAAATTGGCTTCTTTGATAATTTCAATCGATGACCATTAACAAGTATATTTGTTTGAGCGTCATCTATTGTCCTGATCTTAACTGATCCATTATTGGAACACGTGTCAATCTGATATGGTACAAGCCATCTTATTTTCAATTTCTCTTTAAAATATTTAAACTTTGAATCATACAAGAGTGCCCAATCTCCCTTTTTGAAGGTTTAGGTCTTTATAAATTTATCATGCCATGTCCTTATTTACTGTTATACTACTTCAATATGAAAGGGTTCCTGTTGTCGATATCATATCTAGAGCATTCAAATGTTGTATCCTTTCTTTTTGAGCTGACGACATGTCCAATTTTAGGTATGCAGTTATTCTTAGTGTATTTATTCCAAATTCTACAGGCAACATTACCTTATTTCCATAGATTAGTATGTTAGGGGGTAAATCCGGCGGTAGTATTCCAAGTTGTGGTGTATTCCTAAATAGCTTCATTTAGTTTATTTTCCTAGTCCTTTTAATGAAGTTGTATTGTTTATGTAAGTATCCTTTCAATTTCTTTATTCGTGACTTCTACCTAGCAATTTTCTTGGGGATGGTAAGCATATGATTTCCTATGTTTAACCTTGTTCTTCATGATAAGGTCTTCAATCATGTTTGAGTTGAATTGATCTCCTTTTTCAGAGGCTAAATCTATTGGAATTCCAAATCTAGTAAAAAATTAGTCAATTACGAACTTTGCTATGCTTGTTTCATATGCAACTTTGAGTGCTTTTACCTCTTTCCATTTTGTTAAATAATCAGTGCACACCACAATGTGATATTTTTTTATTAGAGTGAAGATTAATTGGACTAAGAAAATATAAGCCCCATTTTTCAAAAAGATCAAATTATACTTGATGTCGGAGTGGCTTCTCATCCCTATTTGTTAGTTTTCCTATTCTCTGACAATCATCATAGCTTGAGACATATTGCTCAACATCTTTGTTTATTGTGGCCCAATAGTATCCTAGTTGATTTTTTTTAAGGTGTTCTGTTTGCTCCATATTGTCACCCACAAGGTTCATTCTGGCATGCATATAGGATGTCATGTACCTTGTCTTCCCTTAAACATCTTCTCAAGATTTGCTATGGTCCTTTTTTGAACATATATCTTTTTATCCAAGCATAAGTTTCACTCTTCTTGATGACTTTGTAACACTGTTTTCAGTTGAAATATAGAGGGACTGTAACACCCCGGTTTTGACCCTGATGCATTAAATGTACATGATGTATATATTGTAATTAATCATGGTGTGGAGTTAAAGGCAAAAGCCCCACCATCAATTTGGTTGTGTTATGTTCGGCAATTGAAATCGTTGCCGATGGTATATCGTGATATACGACACATATTAGTTTCGGCATCATGTAAATATGCACTTTAATTAAAATGAACCCCAACCGGCTATGTCAATGCAACCATGATGAAAAGGGCATGATTTTCCTAAGGATAAGGGGGGGGGTTATTAAACTTGGAACCTATGGGGAAAATCCATGTGTCAGCTGTTAAACCCTTTTGACTTGCTCACCTTCCCTTGTCTTATCCAACTACCACCATTAAAAATTTCTGCTGTTAGTTGGGGCAGTTATGGCTGGGGAGTGGAGTGTGGTAGGACTATCAGTCCTTACCCACACGCACACTCCACTAGTAGGTTGACCCTCATGTTGGCAAGGAAACCACCACTTCCATCACTCCATGCGGACTCTCCATTCTCTCCACTACGCCATTCTCTCCATTGTCGACTCATCTTCATGCATAGGCGAGAATTGTTCATCGTCACGCAGGGGCGGTAGTTTTGTTCATTCTCATGCACATGATTCTTCCTGGATTTTACTCACACAATGAGATGGGAGCCATGTTCTGTCACCCAAAATTTCCCTGTGAAGTGCCATTCACATTTTTTTGCTGTGTGTATGTTTTCCTTACCGATTTGTGGCCTGTGTATATGTTTTTCCCCTGCCCAGTTGAGAGCCGGGCTTTCCTCTTCCATCTTCGGACTGTGTTATTTTCCTCGGTGGCTTCATTATTGAGAACGGGCTCTTGTTTTCCCACATTGGTTGGTTGTGTCTTCCTTTCCATTTTGGGGTTGTTGTAGGTTGTTTTGGAGTCGTTTTGGCCACGATAGGGCCAAGAACGGCTCAGGAATTGTTTTCCCTATTCAGGCTATGAATCGCTTGTTTGACTGCGTGTATGCAGTGGTTGGTCTTCAGACTGTGTTGGAGTAGGTATGAGGGCTTGGTTTGCTTGATAAACCTAGTGCTTTTGGGAACCACAGAGACAAAGCTAGAGGGTTGGCTTTCTTCTCCACAACCCTTGAATAACATTGAAAGGGAGGTCAGGGCTTGAGGGACTGTGTAGCAGAGAAGGGACTGATTTCCTTGTGTTGGGTGTGTGTGGGTGTCTTAGAAGTCAGGCTAGTTCTGGTGTAGGTGTCCTTAACTCTTCAATGAGCTCACTAGCTTAGCATTTAGCCTTGCATGGCTCCTTGATGGCCTGATAAACCCAACTGTGTTGGCTTGGCTATGTGTTGTGTATCCTTGGCTATGTGTAAGCCTACTTGTTCCTTATTCCTTGGGGAATCATGCCCATCTCAGGGGTGGCAGCATTGCTGAGAGATTAAGGAGCACGTTGGCCTATGGTTGGGTGGAACATTGCAGCGACGTAGCTGGTTGCGGGATGAGTTCTTTATAAGATAAGTAATATTGTCTATTTTACATCTGCAATCATACTTACTGTTAATAAATTATGAATTGAACATGTTGAATGGATGAATGTATGTTTGCTTCCATTGTGTATGATAAATAATTATGTATCTATGCATGTTCATGTTCATGGGGCTTTTATCCCGAATGTTTAATGTTATGGTAGCGTCCTCTTCGCCAGTCGCAGGGTCGTAGACGTTACGGGGACTTTTCCAGTGGCTGGATAGTTTTCAATGTAAGCAAGCCATGGGTATTTATTGATATAGAAAAATTGCATTCATCTAGAAATGAATCATCAACCAATTCCTTATTATCAGAAAGGGTCAGTCTAGACCTAAAGTTTGCAACATCATTATGCATTCCTAACTTGTCAAGAATAGTTAGATAAAGTATTTGGTCATGTAAAGTGTTGAGGTAAAAAATATGTTGTAATTCAGGTCAGTAGTCCCAAAAAAGTAGTATTAAAATGTATTTTTGAGTAGCCCAAGGAAAGTAGGCCCTAATTGGGAGGACTCATTCGACCCTATTGGGTTATTAGGCTTCTCCGTTGATCAATATAAATAGGGGAGTTTCCTTCCTCATTCGAACACACTCAAAACTCAAGTAGTTAGGCTAAAGAGAGAAGGAGCGGTACATCTGGAGGAGAGGAAGCAATCTAGTCTTATTCTTGGTGTCTTAGAAGTCTTATTCTTGGGGTCTTACACTGTAATTGGTTGAAGTATATATTGAGGATTTTTTTTTGGGTTTTCTCCTCCATGAGGGTTTTCCACAATAAATCTCTATGTTTTTTTGTGTAGTTGTGCTTGTCTTTCTTTCAGTGATCCTTTTTTATATGGTTATGATGTTACGATGATAAATGTTTTTATATCTTCTATAACAATTAAAATATTAACACGGTATCAGAGCCACCCTGAAAGAAGTATTTGTGCAATCGAAATACTACTACAACATCAACTATCGGATATTAGGGTTTCATGCTTGAAAACCCTAGAAACAAAAATCTAGTCATATTGGAATTTTCAATATAACTTGAGTTTGGTAAATTCTTAGGAGTTGAAACTTTGACAGACCTAAGGTGAAATGTTTATGTACCTTGTGTGTGATTTTCAGCCTAATATTCACTAAATTTAAGATATATGAACCCTCCCAATTAGGGTTCCGTCCTCTTCCAAAATTCAGTCATAAACAAGTGAGCTAGGGATAATTGATATGTTAGGATAAGAATATCCAAATCAAATTTCTCAAGATGTTTCATATAGGGAACATACTGTAGTTTCTTTGGTGCGAGTTTCAGAATCCGAAGTTGAAACAATGACATGTGGAAGTCCATACAAGTTCGTTATATTGAACCAGTCCTCAAACAGGTCACCTTGGGAAACTTAACATAAGTTCCAGTTGGTGAATCCAATATTTCTCTAACCTATGGGGTTAGAAAGAAGACATATTAGGTTATCTTAGTCCAAATTTTTAGACCTTGAGAAGTAATAATTTCAAAGATATAGCAGAATCAATATCAAATAATTGTGTACAAGAAATTGGAGAAACAAGGGCTTCTTGTTCTAGGTACTTCCCTCCACCGATTAGTAAAAAAAGGAGGACCATCCAACTCACATAGGAGCACACATATTTTTATGGAAGAATTTTCTCATTCTATGGGTATTCATTTTTTGACCTAACATTGCAACCATGAAAACTAGGGCATCGGATATTTTGTAGTTCTGGGAAATGGAATACGCTGCTCAACTCGCCTTGAGGATGCACATATTTCTATCAAATCAGATCTGAAAGTCGCCTATATTTAAATATTAGTGTTTATTTTTCAAACCATAGGGCCACTAGAAGTAGTCTTTCAGAAGAGCATTGAAGCAAGAATAGAGTTAAATCAATCTCATTTTTAAGTTATATTCTCTCTAATTCCAATTGAAGTTCTCACTTTATCATGATGATAGACAATACCAAGCTTTAGGACAAGCTTGAAGGATCCTATAACTTCAAGGAATGGAAGTATAGAGTGATTCTCATACATAATAACATGACTTAGAATACCATGTCAAAGGATAAGCTACAAATCTAGATGGAGATGAGGACAAAGTTAAAGAATCCAAGAAGATCATTGCAAATTCCATCAAGGACCATTTGATACCAGATGAATCATCTTTGAAGAATCCTAATGAGATGTTCAATATAAAAATGAAGATGACCTTTAGTATTCATCTCAAGGGTGTGAAGATGCATATTTCAAAAGGTATCCAATCTGATCTCATAACATCATTCTAGATCAAGGAGAAACTAGAAGCTGTTGGAGACAATGTCAAAGAAGTGGAAGTGGAGATGACAACCTTGAATGGTATCCCAATCTTTCATTAAAGGAATTTGTTCTAGAAGGAATCTTACATATGGGAGGAATGCACACAATAAGAAGCTCGATTTATAACAAAATAAGAAGATATGGATTGATATGAAAATCCTTAGGATCTTTATAACCATTAAAAATTGCATGTGAACTTTATATGTTAATAAAATCATAAATATGCTTTAAATTGAAATTTTAAATGCTTAAAACACACACATAAGCAAATAAAAAGACAAGTATGCAAACTAGAAGATTGAAGGTAGAAGATGATAATAGAGTTTGTCCCTCTTGGACTACGTCTCGAGATCTAGTTTCAATGAGGACCGATCTTATTAGTCTTCGGAAAATGATAAAAACAACTTACAAAATCCTTCAAAGTCACTTTGAAACTATGCCATACAAAAAAAAAAACTTCACTCATTCCTCACATGCTTCTCCAATATCCCATGCCACTCCAATGTATTCCCAAGGAAAATTACATGGCTTAAATAGCCCAAAAAACCATATCTCATTCCAAATTTGAATGATATTTACAAAATAATTAATCCCAAAGTTAAAGGGATGAAATCCATAACAAAATGGATGAGATAATGGAAAATATCCATAAAAAAATGGAAAAAAATGTGGAAAAAACCCATGAAATAATATAATTCTTGTTTAAAATAAAACAAATCTGAATTATAATAAATATATGGTATAAAAACCATATAAGAAAATGGATATGGGTTTAAAAATAGGCCAAAGGGAGCACACACTTATATAGGGGTTATATCCACCACAATTCAATGTTAAAACCAAAATATTGCACATCCCTTAACAAGTGGATGCATTGGTTAAATCACTTGGCATGTTTCGAGGAGGTTGCGGGTTCAAACCTGTAGACCTCTCCTCTAATTCGCATAGCATATTATATATTTTTTCCAATAAAATTATTAACCCAAAATTAAATACCGGTTCTAGACATATAGGTTAAGAACCAACGAGCAGAGGAGACGGTTGGCAAAGGATAGTGGAGGCGCATGCAGCATGGACATTGGGTGTTTGATCCTCCCCAACTCCCAAAAAAATTGGAAAAATGTCCAATGAGAGGCCATCTAGGGCTGCCATGTGGTAGTCCCTTATTGGTCCACTTGTTAACCGATCAATTGTCTACCTATCAATCCATGTCATTAGCCTCATCCACATATTTCCATGTGTACCGCTATGGAGCTTCCACATCATCCAAATGCCACGTGGCATCCTGTGGGTGTGCCACTTGGCCCCTTTTTTTTGCCATTTTACATATTTTGGTGAAAGTTTAGAACTAAATAAATTTCACGTCCGAATTTTGTTTTGCACGAAATGAATGTTGTCGGAAATATCTCACTAAACTCTACATAGCCGCAAGTTTATGTTCACATTTTGAAGACTTTAATTTTGATTGATATCAAATATCCCCCGGATCAAACCTCCCCACTAAGGAGCTTTTAGACCACCAAAAGCATAAATTACTAAAAAAAAGAGTGAGAATCATTTTTATCCTTATCACAAAGTTAAAAGCAACCATTATGTTGTTAACAAACTTAATCATTCTATCATCCTTACATAAATCTGTATTCAATGTCATAGAACTGAATAGTAACAAAAGTAGACATAAAACTCAACATGCAGATGCCAAATAGAATGAAATCTTGTTTCTCTTTACAGAAGCAATAAGGACTAATGGATCTCTTTCCCTGCAGTCCAAGATGTTTTCACGATCCAAACCCCCATGGTGTTCTTGTGGTATATCCTGTAACATTTGATTAGTATTGACATGTACAAATTTGTTTCCAAGACCACAATCTTTAACTGTCATAAGAGATAAACATTTACTTGCATTTAATTCTTCCTTGCACGCCTTACCAACTTCTGCTCGTTGTTCCCTCCCTCGCTCCTTCGATATCCTCCACATCATTCTTGCATGCCTCCTACCGTCACTCCTCACGCATGTGTGCATCCATTTCGCTGCTTCCCTCCACACCCTCCCCATCCTCTCATTTGACTCCTGCTTTCGTTGCCCTTCCAGCACTGCTTCAACCACCCACAACTTCTCCACCGTCTCGTTCCAATGCTTCCAACTCCCTCACCTTACAACTCTCAGCCACCTGCACGAAACACTCCCTCCACTCTAGCACCCGCTGCTCTCCCCACCTTCGTTTCTCCTTGTCACCATGCTCCTACATCACCAACGCTATCCATGTCCTTATCTCCCACTCATGCTCCACCTTTCTCTCACTGCTAGCCAACTGCGCTCTTCTCTCCTTTTAGTTCGCTTACTCTCCACATCACATCCCTCACACTGCGCGCCCACTCATGTCCTCTACCTACGTGTCCTCCTCCCTCCTCCCTTCTTCACCCGCAGAATCCATTCTTGCCCACCTGCTCTACAGTCACACTCACGCTGCAATTCCATCCTTGTTGGCACATCCTTCCACCAATCGTCCACCTCCCGACACTCCACGCCAACCCTACAAAACAAAAACAAAAAAACAAAATTTAAATAAAAAATAATAATATTATAATATTATATCTAATATTATTAAATATATATATAATTCATTATCACACACACACACACACACACACACACACATATATATATATATAGATATATATATTATTTATTATCATATATATATATATATGATTTATTATCATATTTATATACAATTTAAAATATATANGATTTGTATAAGACAATATGGTGTTCGATGTAGGCGTTTATGGGTTTTTCAAACAAGATAAACCAACTCAATAAGTTAAAAATGACTTTAAATGGGATATTAAAGAAATAAAATCCATAGAGATTGAAGTGAAAATATCAGATATCGACGTGACGGCCAAAGTTACGCATGAAGATATAAACGAATTAGTCGAAGAACTGAAAAATTTGATAACACAATGGCCATAAAAGAACCTAAGAAGCATGTGTACAAAGAAAAACCATAAACACATCAGTCCTACCCCTTAAGTCATTTGAAGGAGGAAGATGTTGCGGCATCTCACTTTTCAAGCGAGGGAATGCAAGATACTATGGCACCTAAAATAGAAGAAGAGGTTACGCCCCTATAATTTCCAAATAAAGAGCTGGAAATTGATTTGTCACCCACGATAGAAGAAAATGGAATTAGGGAAGAAGTTGTTGCAACTTCTGAGTGCTCAGGGCAAATAGAGTTTGCATCTGCATCAACACTCACATTAGAAGAATGGATTCCTATCATAAAGAAGCAATCTATGTTGACTCCCAAGTTCTCAAGTCAAGCAGAGCTAGGGTCTTCATCGACACTCATGACAAAAGAAGGGAATACGACCATAAAAGAAGAATATGTTACGACTTTCGAGTTCCCAAGTCAAGAAGTGTCGGTATCTACACCCCCGACAAAAGAAGGAACTGTGAATCTCGAGTTACCAGGTCAAGAGGAACAGGGGACTACTGTGACTCCCACATATTCATGTAGGGATAAATATAAAATTTCTACTACCCCTAGGAAGGAAAGGAAGCTGGAAAAAGTTGTTGCGACGTCCACGTGCTCAGTGCGAATATAGTTGGCGTCTGCATCAACACTCATGTCAGAAGAAGGGATTCCTATCATAAAGGAACAAGCTATGTCAACTCCCAAGTTCTCAGGTCAAGAAAATTCGGGGTATGCATCGCCACTCATGAAAAAAGAAGGGACTATGACCAGAAAATAAGAAGATGTTATGACTTTCGAGTTCACAGGTCAAGAAATGTTGGGATCTACACCCTCGACATAAGAAGTAACTATGACTCTCGAGTTACTAAGTCAAGAGGAACACAGGACTATTGAGACTCCTACGTATTCAAGTATGGATGAATATAAAATTGCTACTACCCCTAGGAAGGAGAGGAATCATGGCCAACCAACTCCTTATACCCCTCCTCACAAAATATCCATATGACCAAACACCAAGTGGGGTAAGAAAAGACATCCCAACTACTAACCTCAAAATGCGATACTTAATAAAAAGTATGCACGCCTACCAAAAGTTCATTGTGGCTTCTTACAAGGTAGGGAAGTAAGGCACATTAACATGCCAGCTGAAAAATCTATAGAATTGTCTAGTGAAACTCCAGAACAAGGACTTATTAAGGAAGACGATAACAAGGATGAGGAAACAAGAAAGGTAGAAGACAAGGATATGAAAAATCAAGATGATATTGACAATCACAATGTCAATATCAATTGTCAAGAAATTGACGATGTCATAGATTGTAATGATAAAGCACAAAATATTGTTAAAAATGAAGTCAATGTTAACAACAATTATGAGAGAATTGAAGTTCTAGAAGAATGAAATAAAAGCGTCAAAGATGACCTTAATCATGATATCGTATAACAACGAAACCCAGAATATGTTGCAACAAATGAAGAGATGAACATTCTACCAGTGGCCGCAACTCAAGATATTCTAGAATCTCAATATTAAAAGGTTCCCAGGAAACAACTAAATACAATCTCATTAGACAAGGAAGTGCATTATTAGTAGTTGCAACTACAAATAAGAAAACCATATCAAATCATGCTGGAATATCAGAAATCTACATCAAATTAGAAGATAAAAATAACACCATCAGATTAAAAGCTCAGAAAGAGTACTTCATATAGTGGTTATGTGTTTATCTACAAAATCGTATGCATGGAAAGATTTGAATGGAAATACAACCAATTATTTCTAGAACTGCTAAACCATGTCACTGTTATTCGCGGAAAGATTTCTAGTTGAAGCATTCTTACATAAGGTTCTGTTGTGGCCTGGAACTTCGCAGGCGGCAACAGTAAGGGATTCTCCCCAATCAACGTTCCCAACTAGCCCGTTGACTGTTTGGGATAGGGAATCCGTCCGGTTTGCGGTCCGGCTACCGTAGGTCAAGAAACAAAACAAAGGCTTTACCGGTTGCGTCCCGACCCACCGAGTTTTTGTATTTTGACTTTAAGAAATGAGATGCAAGTGCCTAACTAAATGCAGAGCAATCAAGATGCAGGGAGTGGTCACAATGTGATGCGCAGGTTCTTACCTCTCGTCTTATGCTCGCAAGCAACCAAATAAGATACAATAAGAAATAAACTAACTATCTAATCTATCCCTAGGGAGCAAGGTTATCATTCTAGGTGAGCAATACATCTTGCACATGCATTATGAAGAATCACAGATAGCTGATATTTCTTTCAAGACACATGAACACTTACAGATATTTAAATAACCAGATAGCCGATCATTTTATAACAACAATAATTGCTCACAGTGGAAAATATCAAAAAGATACCGAAGAACATTCAACAAGAACATAGGTTCAAGAAATTAAACATTCTCACAGCAAATGAAACACCGCTGAAAACGAAATAGTTCCTCTTCAACATTATTCATTGAGTCGCATTGATACATTCCATTCTACTCTCTCCAACAGGTAAAAAATTGCAGTTTCCTTTGCAAAACGAAGTAGTTCCTCTTACAAGCAAACATTTACAAAATTTTCCAGGGGAAAAATCCCTATCTCAGTCCTACTTCCAAATATTTAAACTACAACTGCTGCCCCCTGGGCTGCCTCCCGGCATGTGACGTTTCAGCATCTTCAACGTTTCAGCTTCCTCTTCTGGCCGTTTTGTCTTCCCAATCATTTTCTGTGAGCATTTATATCATGATCAGTAACCGATAAATCTTCCTAGTCGGCGCCTCTGTCATTCGTTTGTTTTGTCCTTTTCTCAGCTCCAGGTCGTTTCAACGGTCTATCGGATTCCTCCTGCAGACAATTTCAGTGCATTATTCGTTGAAATGAGATCTTAAACATTAAACTTTTCTGCCCAGAATGGTAAATCCACAAGAAACTAGCCAGGTTCATCCGGACAAGGTTTCGATTAAGCTTTGGGCAGGGCAAAAATATAAATCGGTGGTCGGCAAGCTTCGGGCACCGGACGAGGAAAGAGAAACCTGGCCGCAACGGCAGAACATAAGGAGCTAACGTGGTGCGGAGGTGAGGACTAGAAAACTTCACATCAGACATCGGAAAGGATAGGACATCGGAGGCTGAATGGTTCTTTCATCTGCAACGGCGGATAAGGCAAGGGCTGAAGACAAGCGACGGAAGCGGGGAAAGGCTTAGTCAGACGTCGGAAGACACCCCAATCGGAAGTTTAAAATATCTCTCCAGCCACAACAGCGAACGATTTAGGGCTACGTGCAAGCAGTCGAAGGCTAAAATGAATCGGGCGTCAGATGGGTTCAGACTTTGGACGAAGAAAAGATATAGGAGCCGCAACGGCGGAGAGGCTGAGACTTTGTAGCTTCCGATTCAACAGGAAAAAGAGGCCCGATTACAAGAAAACTCAAGGATTTGAGCAGCGTTAAGAACCAAAGTTGTTTTCTTCGCAAAGGCTGCCTTGAAGAACAAAATTTTACTTCTCCATGGCTAGAAATACACGACTTAACCGAAATTGAACATGGCATGAATAAACCTGCTGACATCCAATCTTCAAAGTAAAATGAAAAGAAGATATGCCCAAGAGGCTCAATCTTTTAACGATCCAACCAAGCAAAAACTGATGAGGAGGGGCCCAGAATTTAAATAAAAATAAATTTGGGGAGAACAGTTGCACAGCAACAACTGGCGATTACCTGGTGAACCTAGATCTCTGGGTGATTATACTTTGAGCAACAGACTGTTTAACCAGAATGCTTCTAATGAATTCTTCCAGCCATATGGATTCCTCGACCGACAGAAATGTGTACCTTAATCATTGATGATGGTCCATTTGGGGAAAGGGAAAACCGAGACCTTCAAGTCCAGACAACTATGTTGAGGCCAGAGTATGAGTTTCATTATTACCTCTGTTTTCAGGTAGCTAACAGCGTGGACACCACAGGATTGCAGCAGATGGTAAACAACAATATTTGTTTGTTCCTCATTCCCATGCCATTTTAACTCTTTTGTGCTTTTGGACTTTTGTCCCTTTCATTTGAGTCTTTCTGTGCGCCTTTCTTACTGAATTTTAATTCAGGATCCTCTATCCCATAGTGTCCTTTTGTGTGAGTGGTATATTTTAAGCTTCATCTCACAGACGGAGAGGATATTTTGGCCTTAAGTACTTATGATTCAGCACCTGCTTTGATTTATGATGCTTTTATAGAAGTTTTGACTCTTTATTTGCCTTTTGGCATTCGTTTCTTGACATGGGATCATTTATATTTAATACACTGTTCACCTTGCTTCTCCCCATGGGTCCTTTACTGTCGCTCCTTAGAACATTTTAAATGTGACGTGGATGGAGCCCCGACATAGTACTCCAGACTCTTCGAATCCGGTTTAATTCACAGGGGTTAAGCATGACTTCAATGCACACAACATTTTATTTGAGAAAACTGTTAGGCTGGAAGAAATCTTTTAGCAACACCAGGCTGGCACTCAACGTATTTGCTATCCCCAACAGACCTTAATATCTTCCAGACAGCCGCAAGTTCGTTCCTTTTATTGAAAAAACTTAAAATTAAATCAAAAGAAAACATGACTCGACAAAAACCACACAGCTCATTTATATACAAGGCAGACAAAATAAAGAAACTCAAGAAAAGTAAGGCTTGAGAACCAAGCCATTGACTGGAAAGTTCTCCTGCCATCCCTGTAAATCTTGCAGTTTATAAGTAGCAGGGCCAAATTTGGCTACAATCTGAAAAGGGCCTACCCATAACTGCTGGAACTTGGTATGCTTTCCTTTCTCATCATGGGGGTGGTCCCATTTGAGGACTAAGTCTCCTACTTCAAAGTCTTTTGTCCCAGCTTTATGCTTGTCAAACCATCTCTTAACTAACTCTTGCTGTTGTTTAAAATGTTCTCTAGCCTTGGATCTGGCCTCTTCTCCCTTCAGGAGATTATATATTCTTATTTGGAGAACCTCATCATCCGACCCCCTAGACTCTTGGGCTAGTATGGAAGCTGGTAGCATGATATTGGGAGGTAGGATAGCTTCCTTACCGTACACAAGGGTATAGGGTGACACACCTATTGCAGATTTGGGGGTGACTCTGTCAGCCCACAGGGCATTTGGTAAGGCTAAGTGCCAACTTCGCTGGTTTTCTGTTACGGTCTTCTTCAGGATTCTAATAAGGTTTTTATTGGAGGATTCAGCCAGGCCATTCCCTTGCGGATAGTAGTTAGTAGAATAATGTAATTTTATCCCTTTATCATGAGAAAATGCAATCAATTTAATGGATGAAAAGTATTTATCATTATCAAAAACTAACGAAACTGGAACTCCAAACCTGGTCATGATATGATCTTGTAGGAAGCTGATGACTTCATCTTCGTTTATCTTGCGCAGTGGGATAGCTTCGACCCAGCGGGTGAAATAATCAGTCACGGTGAGGATGTACTTGTGTAGCAGGGAATAATTTGGTTTTATTTCTCCAATGATGTCCAATCCCCGTTGTTCGAAAGGCTCCGTGATCATTACAGGCTTTAGAGGTGCTGCTGCTCTAGGTTGTCTTCCACCGTATCTTTGGAAAGTATCACAGTTTCTGACGTGCGCATGTGCATCCCTGAAGAGCGTTGGCCAGTAATAACCAGCTCTGAGGACCTTATGGGCAGTAGTGTCCCCTGAATAATGTCCCCCAGCCGGACCATCGTGCAATTCAGGCATTACTTTCTCAGCATCTTCTTTCTCCAAGCATCTCAGGAGGACCCCATCGTAGTTTTTTCTGAATAATATGCCTTCCACGATTTGGTAGGAATCTGATTTTAGACGCAGAGCTCTTCTTTGTTTGGAATTCCAATGTTCTGGCAGGAGCCCTGACTGCAAGTAATGTACAAGGTCTCTGTACCAAGACTCGGGAGCTGTGAATAAAGGGAAAACATCTATCACATGCAACTCGGCTTCATCTTCCCACGCTTGTTCTTCGTTGTTTCTGCTCCCAGTCATCAGTTTGCATAAACCTTGACCTTTCACTATAGTGGCTGGCTTGAATTCAAGATCGTATTCTTGAAGGGCTGTTACCCAGTTGCCCCTTCTTTCTCCTAATTCTTTTTGAATGAGAAGGGATCTTATAGCTGGGTAAGGGACTATTACCTTGGTCCGATTTTTCAATATATAAGGCCTGAATTGCTTCACTGCCTTAAACACTGCGTATGCTTGCTTATCAATGGCTAGGTAGTTTAGTTCAGCCCCTTGTAGCCCAGTGCTCATGAAAGATATTTGGAATTCATCACCCCCATCCTCCTTTTGCGTAAGCACGGTTGCCAATGAATCATCGGACGCAAATGTATACATAATAAAGTCCTTATCAAAATATGGACTTTTCAGAGAGGGCGCATGTGCGACAACAGTCTTGATTTTACTGAAAGCATTCTTTTCAGTTTCAGTCCACTTAAATTGTGCATTTTTCTTGACCATCTGTTGTAATGGTTTAACAGTCTGGGCAAAATCAGGCACAAACCTACGCACGAAATTTATTGTTCCCATGAAGGATTGCATTCCTTTTTTATTATGGGGCATGGGGATTTGTTCAATGGCCTTAATTCTTTCTGGGTCTATAGATACACCTGTCTTTGAAACTATATGCCCCAGTAACTTACCTTCTGTGACTGCAAATACGCACTTCTTAGGATTGAGGGAAATGCCATATTTCCGACAGCGCTCGAAAATTTGCTTTAAGTGGAAAGCGTGCTCCCCTCTTTTATTTGAGAATATAGTGATGTCATCAAGGTATACCACCACACTTTGTCCAATCAGTCCGTGAAAATCTATGTCCATATCTCTCTGAAATGTCGCTCCAGCATTAATCAGTCCAAAGGGCATCCTTCTATAGGCAAAAGTTCCCCATTTAGTTCTGAATGTAGTCTTCAATCTATCTTCCTCAGCTACCAACACCTGGTTATAGCCAGAGAACCCGTCTAACAATGAAAACATTTTAGAACCAGAAACCATCTGTAGCAATTGCTCCATGGGAGGTACCGGATAGTTGTCTTTATCTGAGGCACGGTTCAAGTTTCTGAAGTCCACGCACAGTCTTATTTCTCCCGACTTTTTTCTGACCGGTACCAGATTAGACACCCACTCGGAGTGCCTGACTTTAAAAATAATCCTGGCGTCCAACAATTTCTTCACTTCGCTTTGAATCAGTGGCTCCAACTTGGGGTGCATCTTCCTTAACGGCTACTGATATGGCTTGATGCCTGCTTTAATAGGGATGACATGCTTGATAATGTTGGTGTCGTAGGTCTTCAAATCTGCATACATCCATGCAAAGATATCTTTGTATTGTTTAAACAGACTGAGGAACTTGTCTCTTTCCGCTGGTGAACAGCATTTGCCGAGGTTCACGAACTTGGGATCCGTTTCAGTCCCTAAGTTTATTAGCTCGAACTGTAGAATCGAGCTGTGCGTCTTCACATTAGCGGGTATTCTAAACTTTTTGTTCAAGTCAAACATCTTCTCTAATGTTTTGACCCCTTTGGGAATGAAATTGTCATATTTCATTTTAGCCTGATGTTCCTCATCGTCGATAATGGCCCTTTTAAAGGTCTCGTCATTTTTCAAGCACTCGATTATTTGCTGATCATCGTCAAATACTCGCAAGTTGGTGATCATGTCGGGTACTGATGGCCTGAAAAGTAATTCAATAGAGCATTTGTTATTAGTGGGAACCAACCTGGCGGCTGATGTAGCTAGAAGATCAGCGGCTGCATTTTTTATTCTTGGGATTGAAATAATGTTAAACGCATGAAAACATTTAAGCAACTCCCATACCTCGTTTTGGTAAGCTTTCAAATGAGGGGAAACACAATGTATTTGATTTCTTATTTGCTTCACAACTATTTTCGAGTCCCCAAAAACTTTTAAATTACTAACCTGTAGCTCAATTGCTTTCTTGAGTCCCTGTAGCAGTGCTTCATACTCAGCCGTATTGTTAGTACACTCAAACTCTAATCTACAGGACAGGAAGTGTTTATTTTTTTGTGGATCAATAAGGACGCAGCCGGCCCCTGACCCTTCTAATGTCTTTGAGCCATCAAAAAATAAAGTCCACAAAACATTATCTACTGAAAATGAATCTATTCCTACTACTAAATATACTATTTTACAGTCCATCTCATCAGCCTGAGAAAATCGAAGGAGATCAGGCTGGGTGTCAGATGTGTCGCTGGCCTCTTCCGCTTGATAATTCCCTGGTTCCAGTTCGAGAAAGTAGTTTCCCAACACAGGTTCGACTGGTACATTCTTCTCATTTAGTTGGGTAACATTGTACTTCATGTGAGGTTCTCTCAACACCTTAATCTGATTGGGACTTCCTTTGTACGGAAACCACAGGTGCAACCAATCCGAGGCGAAATATCCATTCAATTTAGCTGACCAATCTCTGCTCAGCACCAGGCTGTAAGCATCTGGTATATCAGCCACCATGATGTTAATGACTTGACATACTTTGTCATTGGATGCTAGACGAATTAAAATGTCCTCCATCTCACCAATTACCTTAACGTCTGTCCTATCCAATTGCACCACCCTCCACGTGGTTGGCTTAAACTGCCCATTGATTTTCTTACATACTGATATAGGCATGACATTAATTGACGCCCTTGAGTCTACTAGACAATTGTGAACGTTATGGTTAAAAATTTCAAACGTCAGGAGGAAGGGTGGTTGTTTAGTTTTAGCCTTACCTCCAGTGCTAGCTTCTCCAATTTATTCTTCGTCTAGGGGTTGATTGTCAACAGGCCGCTCCTCTTCTGATGTTTCCAGTGCTTTCAACAATCTTTCTTTTTGTTGAGGTACTTTGCACATTTCAAACAGAGGGACGTTTGCCTTTATCTTTTTTAAATCCTCAACAACGTCATATTCTATTTGTTGTTTAATGAGCTGAGATTTATCAGCATTCACCTTTTCTTTGTTTAGTTCAGGCAGCGTTCTGTTCTGCTTAGGATCTTGGCTGGTAATAGTGAATTCCGGAGTCTTATCCGCCACGGATTTATCTTGAAATTTCTTCCTGATATTTCTTTGCAGCCTTCTGATCTTTGGGAGTAAGAGACTGTCATTGCTAATTGTCCCTTGACTTCTAGTTGTCACGTTAGCCTCCCTGACATCTTTGTGTTTTTTAGTTATATCTTCTTCTGCATCGAGTAAGGAGACAGAACTCCATAATGCCATAGTCTCTTCTTCCTGTTCCTTTGTGGAAGTATAAGCAACATTTTCTTTCTTTTCATCATCATCTTCTTCCATTAGTCTCGAATCCAACATCTGATTCATAACTAACGTCATTGAATTTATCCATTGCAGACAGTTCCTTTCAGAGTGAGGCTGCTGGTGAAAGGTGCAGAAATTTTCCATCCCTATCTTTGTCAGGTTCATAGACGCAGTATTGTGAGGAGGAGGTTGGGACTGATTGTTCTCCTCCCTTTTCTTATAATAAGGCCTGTAGAACTTCTGTGTTTCCTTCTCTTTTTCCAAGTCTATGATCTTATTAGATATCTTTTGCATCATTTTGGCCATACTTTCATAATCTGGTGCTTTTTCCTCTTTAGGCTTAGTGAACAATAAAGTTTTCCTTCTCTCTCCTGATTGTTCGGGGTAATCTTCAATAC
>LPNX010685628.1:182048-232862 GCA_001517045.1 Pseudotsuga menziesii
TTTCCCTTTTCTCTTTCTTCAGTGCACATAGTCCTTTCATAAGGGCCGCGTGAGTCTTTTGAACTGCATACTTACTTCTGAAAATTCTCTCGAAAGTATCCCAATCCGGGATAGAATTAGCAGGCAACCCAAAGTACCAAGATGCAGCAGCTCCTTTGAGGGTATGCAAGAAAAGTCTGCACACTACATCCTCATGTTCCCCAGCCCTCAGACCTTCTATTGCCAAGTAGAAACTTTGTAGGTGATCGTCCACTAGGATCTTCTCATTGGGGTCAAATTTAGGCAGTAACTTCTCAAAGGCTTGAGGTAGGTCATGCAAAGGGGGAGTCAGGTTTATGGGTGACCTGGCTTTCCATGCAGGTGGTGGATTAGGTGGATTGGGAGGAGGTTGATTGGCGTTAACACCGGCCATGAGTTGAGGTGGAGAGTGAGGAGGTGAACCAACAGGGGTGTGAACAGGAGAAATGTGAGGGGTTTCTGGGCCTTCTTGATTCAAAGGTAGCTCAACTTCTTGCAAAGCAGTCTCTACAAGTTCTTCCCAGTCTCCAACCAACAATGAATCTTCTGCTAGAGGACGGTTTTTCTTCTTGTACTCTCTTCTAGGCAAGTCAGGGATAATTGGCAACCCTCCAAGCTTCTTTGCGTATGCCCGAGTGTGTCTTCTTAGGTCGTTAACTACTTCGTTACCAACAGCATATAGATGTTCTCTTTTTTCTTCTTCCAGAATTGGATTGCGCAGTCCACTACTTTCAGAACTGTAACCAGCGAAATAATCTCGGGAAAACAGGTTTCCTCGGCCAGCCATGCACTGGCGGCCCTCCTTCTAGTGCCAAAACTGTTGAGGCCTGGAACTTTGCAGGCGGCAATAGTAAGGGATTCTCCCCAATCAACATTCCCAACTAGCCCGTTGACTGTTTGGAATAGGGAATCCGTCCGGTTTGCGGTCCGGCTACCGTAGGTCAAGAAACAAAACAAAGGCTTTACTGGTTGCGGCCTGGCCCACTGAGTTTTTGTATTTTGACTTTAAGAAATGAGATGCAAGTGCCTAACTAAATGTAGAGCGATCAAGATGCAGGGAGCGGTCACAATGTGATGCGCAGGTTCTTACCTCTCGTCTTATGCTCGCAAGCAACCAAATCAGATACAATAAGAAATAAACTAACTATCTAATCTATCCCTAGGGAGCAAGGTTGTCATTCTAGGTGAGCAATACATCTTGCACGTGCATTATGAAGAATCACAGATAGCTGATATTTCTTTAAAGACACATGAACACTTACAGATATTTAAATAACCAGATAGCCGATCATTTTATAACAACAATAATTGCTCACAGTGGAAAATATCAAAAAGATACCGAAGAACATTCAACAAGAACATAGGTTCAGGAAATTAAACATTCTCACAGCAAATGAAACACCGCTGAAAACGAAATAGTTCCTCTTCAACATTATTCATTGAGTCGCATTGATACATTCCATTCTACTCTCTCCAACAGGTAAAAAATTGCAGTTTCCTTTGCAAAACGAAGTAGTTCCTCTTACAAGCAAACATTTACAAAATTTTCCAGGGGAAAAAGCCCTATCTCAGTCCTACTTCCAAATATTTAAACTACAACTGCTGCCCCCTGGGATGCCTCCCGGCGTGTGACGTTTCAGCATCTTCAACGTTTCAGCTTCCTCTTCTGGCCGTTTTGTCTTCCCAATCATTTTCTGTGAGCGTTTATATCCTGATCAGTAACCGATAAATCTTCCTAGTCGGCGCCTCTGTCATTCATTTGTTTTGTCCTTTTCTCATCTCCAGGTTGTTTCAACGGTCTATCGGATTCCTCCTGCAAACAATTTCGGTGCATTATTCGTTGAAATGAGATCTTAAACATTAAACTTTTCTGCCCAGAATGGTAAATCCACAAGAAACTAGCCAGGTTCATCCAGACAAGGTTTCGATTAAGCTTTAAGCAGGGCAAAAATATAAATCGACGGTCGGCAAGCTTCGGGCAGTGGACGAGGAAAGAGAAACCTGGCCGCAACGGCGGAACAGAAGGAGCTAACGTGGTGCGGAGGTGCGGACTAGAAAACTTCACATCGGACGTCGGAAAGGATAGGACATTGGAGGCTGAATGGTTCTTCCATCCGCAATGGCGGATAAGGCAAGGGCTGAAGACAAGCGACGGAAGTGGGGAAAGGCTTAGTTGGACGTCTGAAGACACCCCAATCGGAAGTTTAAAAGATCTCTCCAGTCGCAACGGCGGACGATTTAGGGCTACATGCAAGCGGTCGAAGGCTAAAATGAATCGGGCGTCGGATGGGTTCAGACTTCGGACGAAGAAAAGATCTAGGAGCCGCAATGGCGGAGAGGCTGAGACTTGTAGATTCCGATTCAACAGCAAAAAGAGGCCCGATTACAATAAAACTCAAGGATTTGAGCAACGTTAACAACCAAAGTCGTTTTCTCCGCAAAGGCTGCCCTGAAGAACAAAATTTTACTTCTCCACGGCCAGAAATCCACAACTTAACCGAAATTGAACATGGCATGAATAAACCTGCTGACATCCAATCTTCAAAGTAAAACGAAAAGAAGATATGCCCGAGAGGCTCAAGCTTTTAACGATCCAACCAAGCAAAAAATGATGAGGAGGGGCCCAAAATTTAAATAAAAATAAATTTGGGGAGAACAGTTGCGCAGCAACAGGTTCATGGATGAATCTTTTCAGAGCAGGATGACTTGTAATATACCAAAAATATATTACAACTACTAATTTATGATCTATCAGTTTAGTTATTATTAATTTATGTCAATGTCGGCATTGGAAGAACACATGGTTTAATGGTGTCTCTTCATATGTATAAAGCCAAACGAATTCAATGTAATAGTCATCAATTCAATAATATATATATATATATATATATATATATATTATGATAATCATGTAAGGATGAACCCTTACAATTTGTAGGATTAAACATAAGTATTGTATGACATAAATAACTATGTAATCCTCCAATAAACTTGAGTAAAATCTCTTAACTGTAAAGAGGTTGTTGTAGCTGCAACTTTTTCCCAAATGTTTAAAAAAAAAATGGACCCTCCTTTAAATTTTGTCTTGCCTGGATTTATTTGGTTTCCTGAACTCTGTTTTTTCCCTATGCTATAAATTTGGATTGTTTGAAGTTGAATTGAGGTCAACTGTTTTCCTTCTTTTTGGAAAGTTGTTTTTTGTCTGCTAATGCTTTTGATTGTGGAACTTGAAGTTCTTGGTTTGTAGATGATTTCCTTTATCGCTTTTGGAGGTCAGTTGAACAATGAGTTGGGGCAGTAGTTCTTTACGTAGCCACCGTTGTGGAGGGTAAGTAATGAACGTCCCGATGGACAGTTCTTATTTTCGCTGATGCGCGTTTATCTCTTTTGTTTTACTGTTGGCATTTTTTGTTTTATCACTGTCGGAGCATTAGTCTTCTAAGTCATCGCCGTTTCGGAGGGCAGATGGCAAACATTCCAACGGATTAGTTCTTATCCTTTCCGATTCCGTGGTTTAAATTGATTTTCATTATTTTTGTTTTCTCGTCGCTATCGGAACGATTTATGACTTTGATCGGAAGTCGTAGTCTACTTGTTTTCCACCGTTGTGGCTCCTTAGTGAACTAACCATCTGACATATAGTTTTTTCGTTCGCCGATGGTTTGTTTTGTTTTTCATCGATGCCTGGGTTTATTGATTAAACCTTTTACTTTGTGATGTTTTTGTTTTCTCTATCGGAGCGGGGTTGATGATTGATCGGAGGGATAGTATTTTTTGTTGCCGACATGGCGGTTGCATTAAGCTCTAAACTAGTCGATCCGTAGTCCTTAGTTCTTTCGATCGCCGATGATTTTCCATTGCTGAGGAACCCTTAGCCCATATGAATTCCACCATTGCGGCTCCTTAGTGAACTAACCATCTGATGCCATAGTGCTTCCGCCCGACGAAGTGGAGTATCTACCCAATGCTTAGCATTTTTGCTTCCGACTGGTGGTAGGGTTTTCCCACCGTTTTTGTTGTGCTTTTACTCTATTTTATGTGATGGCGGATTTTTCCCATAGGTACTGGTTGAGTCAAGGTTTTTCTGAGATGAAGAGCGCAGTTTGGGGTTTGGTTTTTTTAGGAGTGTCGGTTGCATTGTCTTGGTTCATGCTTTCTTCGTGGGTTTCGAGTTAGTTTAGATGCAACCTGGTTTTAGATGGAGAGTCTGTTCTATCGAGATTGTGGTTTTAGTTGGACAGCGGGTTAAAAGGATTTTCAGACCCAGCTTGCAAGTTTTTTTTTTTTGCATTATCATGTTTTCTTTTCATGCATTAATATTGTTTAGAGTTCATTTTACAGAATGCATGTATTGATACAGTGTGTGTTACTTTATTAAACACTAAATGGTCTAAAATCTGCTATTTTCATGATAGGGTGATTGTTGTTGCAAATAAGATATGTCTAGAAGACAAAGCAGAAGAAAGGAGGCAACAATGAAGGAAGAGAAAGAAATGAAGAAGCAGAGATGAAGAAAGAGAACGAGAAAGTGAGGATCTAAGATCTCAACAGATCGATAGCAGCAGAGGCCTAGGCTTGGGAAAAGTCCATCAGCAACCAAATTGGTCTCTCTTTACAAAAAGTGCTATTAAATTTTAATCTAATGTAACGTATTGTACAACAACCACTAAAAGACAAAATTGTGAGAATGAACGGTTGGGGGGGAGCCCAAAGGTCACAAGGGGCAGCCCAAAGGTTTTGTTGTTTTGTATAAATATAAGAGAGTTAGATAGAAGATGGGACTTTTTCCCAGAGATAGATTTGTGAGAGTATGTTGTAAGAAGAACTATTTCCTTTTGCAATAAGAATTACAAGTTTCCTGTTGGAGAAAGCTTGGTGGAAGGTTTCAAATGTTGTGTTATGGACTTGTTGAATGTGAACTATTTCGTTTTCAGCTTTGTGTCCATTAACTGTGAGATCGCTCTAATTCTTTGAACCTACGTTCTTGTTATGAATGTGCTTTAGTTTATTCTATAAAATTTCCACTATGAGTAATGAAGGCTTTTCATAAAGAATAAGCTACCTTGTTGTTCATTCTTCTATTAATGTTCATGTGTTTTGAAATAAGTAACAACTATCTGTGATTTTTCTTACTGCATGCGCATAAATACATTACTTATTGATAAATGATAATCTTTCTCCCTAGGGATAGATTAGATAGTTAGTTTTAGTTTCTTACTGTGTGTGATTTAGATGCGAGAGGGTTAAGATGAGAGGTAAGAACCTGCGCATCACATTGTGACCGCTCCTCATATTTTCTATCAATCTGCATTCTTAGATAGGCACTTACACATCTTACTTAAATAAAAAAAACTAAAATACACACGGTGGACCAGGCCGTAACCGGTAAAACCTTTTATTTTTGTTACTTGACCTACGGTAGTCGGACCGTAAACCGGATGGATTCCCCATACCAAACAATAACGGCCTATTTGGGAATGTTTACTGGGGAGAATCCCTAACTGTTGTTACCTGCGAAATTCCAAGCCTTAACAGAGGTATACCCAAAATCAAATCTCTTTTTCTGAATTCCTGAGTGTACTCTTGTACATTCTGAGCTTTACCTTGCCTTAAGTTTTTCCAATCCATTATGACTTGTTGTATGTAGCCTAATGGATAAAATTGTTTTTTAATGCAGCAGTAAATTCATACCAGGAAGAAATAATTTTACCTTTTGTAAGGATATCTTCATGTGTCTTACTCTCCACCAGATGAGTGTGGTTCCTCCAAGGCGAAGAGTAGGCAATTGGATCTTTGCTCTATCATTTGCAAGCTTGTAAATCCTGCAATACACCTCAATCTTCCTGATCCAATCATCTATATTTTATGCGTTAAGTTCACCATTATATGTAGGAAAATCAAACTTAATATCAAGTTTCAAATGAGGTAAATGAAATTTATCCTTCTTGGGTTGTTTCTTTAGATTTGAAGAAGCAGTACAGCAACTTTCAGAAGAAGAAGAAGAAGATGGAGAAGAAGGCTCGGAATTGTCTTTTCCTTTTCCCAAATCATTATTCTTTTCTTGCTCCTTCATTTTATTTTATTCCAATCTCTCTTGATAATTTGCAAACAACTTTTCTACTATGTCTGCCATCTGATAGAAATCCTTGTGGAAGGCCTTCTCATCTTCATCTCGTTATTCTTCATCCGCCATTTTCTTTCTTTAATGTGCACTTCTAATCTCAGGATTAAATGCCTCAAGCACACATTCATCTCGTTTAAGCCTAAGCCTTGTTAAAATTCACAAAATCACAATGCAATGGTTAAGCTGCTCTGATACCAAACTTGATCTGAAAATCTTCAGGATCTTTATAACCATTAAAAAATGCATGTGAAATTTGTATGTTAAGAAACTCATAAATAAGCTTTAAACTGATCTTTTAAATGTTTAAAACACACACATAAGCAAATAAAAAGACAAGTATGCAAACAAGAGGATTGAAGGCAGAAGATGATAATGGAGCTCGTCCCTCCTGGACTACGTCTTCGGGTCCAGCTTCAATGAGGACCGATCTTATTAGTCTTCAACAAATGAAAGAAACAACTTACAAAATCCTTCAAAGGCACTTTGGCACTATGCCATACAAAAAAAAATCACTCATTCCTCACATGCTTCTCCAATCTCTCATGCCAATCCAATGTCTTCCCAAGGCAAATTAGAAGGCTTAAATAGCCCAAAAACCATATCTCATTCCCAATTTGAATGTGATTTACAAAATAAGTAATCCCAAAGTTAAAGGGATAAATCCATAACAAAATGGATGAATAATGGAAAATATCCATAAAAAAATGAAAAAAATGTGGCAAAATCCCTTACAATAATATAATTATTGTTTAAAAT
This sequence comes from Pseudotsuga menziesii, assembly GCA_001517045.1. NCBI lineage: Eukaryota > Viridiplantae > Streptophyta > Pinopsida > Pinales > Pinaceae > Pseudotsuga > Pseudotsuga menziesii. The sequence goes on from LPNX010685628.1 coordinate 188,947, forward strand.
AAAACAAATTTGAATTATAATAAATATATGGTATAAAAACCATATAAAAAATTGGATATTGATTTAACAATAGGACAAAGCGAATGCGCGCCCATACAGATGTTATATCCCCCACAATTAATATTAAAATGAAAATATTGCACGTCACCTTACAAGCGGATGCATTCGTGCGTTGGTTACAGCACTTGACAGGTTTGGATGATGCCGTTGGTTCAAATCCATGTACCTGTCCTCTAATTCGTATAGCATATTATATTATTTTTTCCAATAAAATTATTAACCCAAATTTAAATATCAGTTCCAAAATTATTAACCCAAATTTAAATATCAGTTCCTTTAAGATTGAGAACCAAAGAGTAGAGCCCAAAGTTAAATATCGGTTCTAGCCATAATGGTTAAGAACCAACGACTAGAGGAGACGGTTGGCAGAGGCCGGTGGAGGTGCAGCAAACATGGAGCCAATAAAATTATTAACCCAAAGTTAAATATTGGTTCTAGTTATATAGGTTAAGAACCAACGAGTAGATCCCAAAGTTAAATATCAATTCTAGCCATATAGGTTAAGAACCAACGAGTAGAGGAAACGATTGCCAAAGGGTGGTGGAGGTGCATGCAACATGGAGGTTTTGGGTTCAATATTCCCCAACTCCCATAATATTTGGAAAAGACCTCCAATGAGAGGCCATCAAGGCTGCCATGTTGCAAACTTTGAATGGTCCTCTTTTGAAAAACGTGCAATGAGAGGCCATCAAGGCTGTCATGTTGCAAACTTTGATTTGTCCACTTGTTAATCTCTTTTGAAAAACGTCCAATGAGAGGCCATCAAGGCTGCCATGTTGCAAACTTTGATTGGTCCACTTGTTAATCGATTAATGGTTTACTTGTCAACCATGTCACCAATCTATGTCATCAGCCTCAACCATGTATTTCCAAATGTCCTACTATGGGATGCCACATCATCCACCTTCCAACAGTGCATGCCACATGGCACCCTTTGGGTGTGTTACGTGACCCCTTTTTTTGTCATTTTCCATGTTTTGCCGAAAGTTCAGAACTGAATAACTCTCACGTTCGGAGTCCGTTTTACACAAAACAAATGTTGTCGAAAATATCTCACCAAGATTTACGCAGCTGCAAGTTTATGTTTGCATTTTGAATACTTTAATTTTGATCGATCTCAGAGATCTTCCTAGATCAAACATCCCCAATGAGGAGCATTTGGACCACCAAAAATAGAAATTACTCGGAAAAAGAGTGAGGACGCCATGGCCCCACTTAACCTGTGTCCACCATCCAACCTGCTCGGATAAAAATAATTTTTCTCATCATCACGAAGACAAAAACAACCATTTTGTTGTTAAAAAACTTAATCGTTATATCATCCTTACATAAATATGTATTCAATGTCACAACCATCCAAACAAAATTGAATAGTAACAAAAGTAGACATATAACTAAACATGCAAATGCCAAATAGAATGAAATCTTGTTTCTCTTTACATAAGCAGTAAAAACTAATGGATCTCTTTCCCTGCAATCCAAGATGTTTTCAGGATCCAATCCCCCATGTTGTTCTTATGGTATATCCTGTAACATTTGATTAGTATTGACATGTACTAATTTGTTTCCAAGACCACAATCTTTAACTGTCATAAGAGATAAACCTTTACTTGCATTTACTAACATCTTCATCAACCCTCTAGCAACCATAGTCAAATCATTTTTCATCTTATGATCTCTTACAATGTATTTAATCTCGTTCTTGAAGAAATTATACATATTCTGCTCCCTAAAGAAGATGGTTTTTCTATCAAACATATATGGACTACCCAACACAATCCCACAGATGTCCAAAGTGACTACAACCAATACAACTTCATCTAAAAAACCAACAGTGATGGCAAAATTTAAGTTACATTGATGAGACAAATTCAATTTGGAATTTTCACATACCCAACCCAATGGTTATGGATTAGGATGAGGCTTCATCTCTAATCCCAAACCTCTAACTACCTAATTAGGAATGAGATTCACTTGAGACCCACTATCAATAAGTGTGTGTGTTTTGGTATGTTTGGAGATCACTCGTAAGTGAAATAATTTAGTCTTATTTGTTTCATCATTGCTTATATCAACATGAGAAATAGAAGCAAATAAACTACTATCAGTAGTAGTAGTTTTACCTTTCAAACCCATGGTTATCACCTTGGATTCTTCTCCAGATTCATCTCCAAGATCATACTGAATAGTAGCAGTGGTATTCTTCTTATCTCTTTGATGTTAATCCCACTTTGGTTTCAGATCCAGATGTAACTTCCAACAATGTTCTTCATCATGCCCATATTTTTGGCAATGCGAACATGCAATATTTGTATCCCCTTTCTTCACGGTAGTTGTATGATCACTCTTCCCTTTGGATTCAATGTGTGTATCTTGCACACATACCTCGTCAAGGTTAGTAATATTAAACATAGGTATTGTATAACGTAAATAACTATGTAATCCTCCAATAAACTTGAGCAAAGTTTCTTGAGTGTAAATAGGTATACCCAAAATCAAAGATCTTTTTCTAAATTCCTGAGTGTACTTTTGTACATTCTGACCTTTACCTTGCCTTAAGTTTTTCCAATCAATTATGGCTTGTTGTATGTATCCGAATGGATAAAATTATTTTTTTAACGCAACAGTCAATTCATACCAAGAAAAAATAATTTTACCTTTTGTAAGGAGATCTTCCTTTGTCTTACTCTCGCATCATATGAGTGCGGTGCCTCCAAGACGAAGAGTAGCCAACTGGATATTTGCTTTATCATCTGCAAGCTTCTAAATCCTGCAATACACTTCAATCTACCTAATCCAATCATCTATATTTTCTGCGTTAAGTTCACCATTATATGTAGGCAAATCAAACTTAATATCAAGTTTCAAATGAGGTAAATCAAATTTAGCCTTCTCAGGTTGCTTCTTTTGATTTGAAGAAGCAGTGCTAGAGCTTTCAGAAAAAGAAGAAGAAGATGGAGAAGAAGGCTCAAAAGGGTCTTTTCCTTTTCCGAAAGCATTATCCTTTGCTTGCTCCTTGTTCGTTTTCTTTTTTTCCAATCTCTCTTGATAATTTGCAAACAACTTTTCTACTATGTCTGCCATCTGATAGAAAGCCTTGTGGAAGGCCTTCTCATCTTCTTCTCGGTATTCTTCATCCGCCATTTTCTTTCTTCAATGTGCATGTCCAATCTCAGGATTAAATTCCTCAATCAGACCTTACCTCGTTTAATCCTAAGCCTTGTTAACATTCGCAAACTCACAATGCAATTGTTAAGCTGCTGTGATACCAAACTTGATATGAAAATATTCCGGATCTTTATAACCATTAAAAATTGCATGTGAAATTTATATGTTAAGAAACTCATAAAGATGCTTTAAACTAAACTTTTAAATGGTTAAAACACACACATAAGCAAATAAAAAGACGAGTATGCAAACTGGAATATTGAAGGTAGAAGATGATAACGGAGTTTGTCACTCCTAGACTACGTCTCCGGGTCCAGCTTCAATGAGGACCGATCATATTAGTCTTCAGCAGATGAGCAAAACAATTTACAAAATCCTTCAAAGGCACTTTGGCACTATGCCATACAAAAAATACCTTCACTCATTCCTCACATGCTTCTCCAATCTCCCATGTCACTCCAATGTCTTCCCCGGGAAAATTACATGGCTTAAATAGCCCAAAAAACCACATCTCATTACCAATTTGATTGGGATTTACAAAATATTTAATCCCAAGGTTAAAGAGATAAAATCCATAACAAAATGGATGGGATAATAGAAAATATCCATAAAAAATTAGAAAAAATGTGGCAAAATCCCATAAAATAATATAATTCTGGTTTAAAATAAAACAAATCTGAATTAAATAATTATATGGTATAAAAACCATATAACAAAATGGATATGGGTTTAAAAATAGGACAAAGGGAGCGCGCGTCCATATAGGGGTTATAACCATCGTATTTCACTGTTAAAATCAAAATATTGCACCTCTCTAAACAAACAGCTGCACTGGTGCATTGGTTAAAGCACTTGGCATGTGGTAACGAACTCAATATTTATCGTTTATGGATGTAGTCCTTAAACAGATCTTTCTAACAATGTATCATGCGCGTCAAATGTAGGTAGTATGCTAAAGTTACGACCCCGGGAAATTGATATACCAAGTTACCGAATGGGGCCCACATTCTGGTGTTTCACCTCCTAGGGTTAGGTTTTTGGATGTGTAGGGTTTCCATTGTTTCTCAATAATATATAGGCCTTCGAGCCTCAATGTAACACAGAGTTCAGAGACATGTAGCCGCCACATCTCTTCTTAGAGATAAGCTACTAGCACTCTAGCTAGTTTATTTCCATCCTATATGTAAACAAGTTTCAGTTATTGATTAATGAAATGAAGTGTTATTTTTGCTGCATATTTGTTTCTATGGTTATTTGTGTATTCAGTTGCATTCTTGCATAAATCCAGATCAGTGGTATCAGAGCAATGTTCTCTTTCTCGATCCTTCTTTGCATGTCCCCAACGAGGGCGGGGTATAAAGAGTTAGGGCTCGATCTGGTTGAACCTTTGCAAGATCAGCCTTGAAAATACCGACAGCCACCCATGGGGGATGAAAAGAAAAATGAGGGCACAAAAGATCCTATCAAAATGTTGCTCGAGGAGGCCCTTGAAAAACAAAGGAATGCGATGATGGATAACTTCACCCAGATCCTTCAACGAGTTTCCACTAGCGACCCATCTGCATCTAGCAACCACTCTGGAGGCGCAACCCCTTTTAAGGTACAAGTAAACTTCGACATTCCCGTATTTGATGGCCGAATAGATGCAAACATCGTAGATAGATGGTTGAATCTATTAGAAGGATATTTCTCAGTTCATGATTTTTTCGACTGAAATATTACTTTTTCTCTACTCAAAGTCACCCCCCATGTCAAGGACTGGTGGGAAACCTACTCTGAGAGAAAGGACGAGGAGGAACCCTCTATGTTCTCGGCCGTACCCACTTGGAATTCTTTCTAAGATGCCATAAAGAGACCATATTATCCAGTGGGGAGCTATGAGGACAAGTACATACAATGGACTACGCTGCGGCAACAAAGAGGTCAAGATGTGCATGAGCTGACGAATCTGTTCCATTCCTTGTGCACCAAGTTGGGTATCAAAGATTCAGAGAAACATTTGGTGTTGAAGTACCACAATTGTATGCACAGATACATTCAAGAGTTAATGGAGTTCTTCGACATCTCTTCGCTTGGTACGGCATATCGGTATGCTGCCAAAATTGAGCAAAAATTCAAACAAAAAAAGCAAGACTTTGGATCTGTGAATCAAAAGCAAGGGAAAGGTGCCCCCAAACCGTAGAACCAAGGACACAGCCAAGGCATGGCGACTCAAGAAAACTTTCCAAAGCCGCAAGCAACGAGCAACACTGCAAAGCCGAAGAAGGAAGTGGGAAAGTGGTGCGAGTTCCATAAGAGCCCCACTCAAAACACAAGTGGGTGTCAGGCCAAGTAGTCACTGGTGGCCGAGATAAAGGCTTTTGAATCAGATGCATACTCTGACACTGAATCAGAACCCGAGAGGGGGAACGATAGAGGGAAGAGGATTATCGATGCGGAGCCCAACGCCACCGTTGCCATCACGAAGATCCAAAAGGAAGAACTAGAAGATTCAGAGGAGGAGGAGCGTCTGTTCCACTCCCAGATGTGGGTAAAGGGTTCCCTGCTACAGTTCATTGTCGACAGTGGGAACCAAAAGAACCTAATTTCAGTAGAGGTCGTGAAGCGTTTGGGTTTGTCGACCATAGCACACCCGCGGCTGTACACCATCAGGTGGCTTCACCAAGGATGGGATCTTCGCGTCAGCCAGCAGTGTTGCCTTCCCTACAGCATCAAGCCCTTCATTAATGAGATATTATGTGATATTGCTCCTCTTGATGTTTGTGATGTATTATTAGGTCAACCATACTTATGGAAGCGACATGATGTGTATGAGTCCCGACCTTGCGTTGTTATTATTACTTAGGTAAATAATTTGTATAGGATACTAGAGGTACCACCTCCTGTCGCTATCTCTTTGGTTACTGAAAAACAATGCAGTAAGCTCATTTCCAAAACCGGGAAGTTTGTTTCCTTGATGATCTGCCCTCAAGGAAAGAAGAAGATCATGGCCATGACCTCCAAACAGGGCCCCTCCGCACGAAAACAACAAATGGACAAGGTCGTGGAGGAGTACCGGGACATATTCATCTCACCCACTAGGGTTCCTCTCCACTGTTAGGTCAATCACCCCATCGATCTGACCCCAGGTGCGTCGCTTCCCAATGGACTGATCTATAGACGCTCTATTCTGGAGAATGATGAAATCAAGAGGAAAATTCAGGATCTGCTACAAAAGGGTCGCATCCGGGCAAGTTCATCTCCCCGTGGGAGCCCGATCGTGTTGGTACAAAAGAAGGATGGGACTTGGAGACTCTATATTGACTATCGGGCGCTGAATAAGATCACTGTCTGGAATAGGTACTCGATCTCAAGGATTGATGACCTCCTGGAACAGCTTAAAGGGGCGAAATATTTTAGCTAGATCGACTTAAAGTCTGGGTATCACCAGGTACTGATTGAACTAACCGATGTGTGGAAGACTACCTTCAAAGCCAAGGAGGGCCTTTTCGAATGGTTGGTCATGCCTTTTGGGCTGACGAATGCTCTTGCAACCTTCATGAGACTGATGGATGACATCTTGTGGCCATTCACCAACTCATTTGTAGTAGTGTACTTGGATGACATCCTGATATTCAACCAAACATGGGAAGAGCACCTCCATCACATCCGACAGGTCCTTCAAACACTGCGGCAGCACAAGTTGTGTGCCAATTTGGACAAGTGTACTTTTGGCATGACCCAGGTTTAGTATCTGGGATACATTATTGATGAGTGTGGGGTACATGTGGATCCAACCAAGATCCAAGTCATTCGGGATTGGCCAGCCCTGACTACTCTAATAGAGCTTCGCAGATTTCTGGGCCTTGCTAATTTCTACCGCAGGTTCGTGTTGGGATTCTCTCATATCACTTGGCCTTTGAGTCAAGTCACCAAGGGAGGAGCGAAAGCAAAATTATTTTGGTCAGAAACTCAATAGAAAGCATTTGCAGTATTGAAACATCGCCTCTGTTGTTCCCCAATGCTCACATTACCATACTTGCAACAACCATTTGAGATCGAGACAGATGCCTTTGACTATGTTATTGGGGCAATCCTTACTCAACAAGGGAATCCAGTTGCATATCACAGTGAGACACTGTCCGACATAGTCCGCAAATATCCCACTTATGACAAAGAGATGTATTCCATTGTACAGGCTTGCCGATAATGGAAGCATTACATTTTGGGGAAGGAAATGATCATCCACATAGACCACCGACCCCTGCAGTTCATACAGACACAAGGGAAGTTACATAATGATCTCCATCAGAAGTGGTCCACATATCTACAACATTTTCATTTGAACATTAAGTACAAGAAGCGAAGCACCAATAATGTTGTAGACTGCCTCAGCTGACCATCGATTGTAGCGACAACCATTGTGCTCAAATCTTGTGGCCACGAGACTTCTGATTGGCCGCTTCTCTATAAGAGCGATCCAGAATTCAGCCACACATACTAGACACTCTTGGAGGGAAACCAAGTTCCAAAATTTCACCTCCAGGACGTACTGCTATGTCACATGGGACACCTTTATGTTCCTTCAAGCGAGCATGCCAAGATTATTTGGGAAGCACACTATAGTCGAGTTGCTGGGCATTTCGGGGTTGAGAAAACAGTGGCAGTACTGCAGAAGTATTTCTATTGGCCGAACCTTCGACAGGACGTTGGGAAGTACATCCGATCTTGCATTGCTTGCGCAATTGCCAAACCATCCATCAAGAATCAAGGCCTCTATACTCCGTTTCCTACCCCTAGTCGACCTTGGGAATCCATCTCCATGGATTACATGTCGGGACTTCCTTCTACTAAGCACGACAACGACTGTGTTTGTGGTCGTTGACAAATTCTCAAAGATGGGCATAATGGCATCCTGCAAGAAGAATATCACAGCAGAATCCACTACTAAACTCTTCTTTGAACGAGTGTGGGTGCACTTTGGGATCCCACAGTCTATAGTCTCAGATCGGGACAGTGGATTCCTTAGTACATTCTGGTCTAGCTTATGGTCAATGCTAGACACCAAGCTCACTAAGTCCACAACTTTCCATCCCCAGACTGATGGCCAGACAGAGGTCATCAACAGGATGATCGTACACATTTTGTGCATGTATAACTCAAAGCATCCATGCACATGGGATGAGAACCTCCCCTATGTACAACACAGCTATACCCGAGCCCTCCACAACTCAACCAACCACAACCCCTTTCAGGTGGGCTTGGGATTCCAACCACTATGTCCCATTGACGTAGCCATGCCATTTGCATCTACTCAGGCTGATTCAGCTCATATCCAGTCTGAAGTTTCCAAGGTGAACAACTTCATTGAGCGCATTCAACATATTCACCAACAGGTTCATGACATATTGGACAGATCCAATGCTAAGTATAAGCAGCGACATGATCAACATCAGTTGCAACACAACTTTTAGGTGGGCAACAAAGTGTGGCTACATTTGCAGAAGGAGCGCCTCACTGGACCCCACTGCAAGCTTCACCCGCTCCGATATGGGCCATACACCATGACTAAGGCTGTCGAGGACAATGCCTTTGAGTTCAGTATTCCACCATTCCTTGGTCTGCACCCAATGTTCAATGTGGATCGCCTTCGACCCTACTTTCCACCTCTACTGGACACATCAGCAGTGGTAGAACAACTCACACCAACAGAGTTAAACCCCGACTACATGGAACAAGCCACAAATTATTGGATTATGGACACACAGATCAAGAACACTTGCCAGCAAAAGATCCAGCTATATTGAGTTATCAAAGCAAGCCAACTCCTTCACTAGGGAAAGTGGCTCACCAGAGACCAAGTTCAACAGAAGTTTCTGCATCTCATGGAGGAACTCAACGCAATGGGGACCATTGCTTCCTAAGGGGGGAGGAATGATCCAAGAGGATATTGGTGGCCACCCACCTATTCCACTTGGACCCCCACCATTGTTTCTTTCAGTTTTCCAGTTTCCTTAATTGTGGCACAATTTACTATTTTTGGCATTTTTCAGGTCCTAAACTTCCCACACTTTCGTATCCATTTTGATGCCCTAAACGACGTTTTTTTCGGCATCGAATGGTCGGGAAAATATGAGTCCGTTTCAGACTTGATATTTGTTGTTTATGGATGTAGTCCTTAAACACATCTTTCTAACGATGTATCATGTGTGTCAAACGGAGGTAGTATGCTAAAGTTACAACCCTGGGAAATTGATGTACCAAGTTACCCAACGGGGCCCACATTCTGGCGTTTCACCTCCTAGGGTTAGGTTTTTGGATGTGTAGGGTTTCCATTATTTCTCAATAATATATAGGCCTTCGAGCCTCAATGTAACATAGAGTTCAAAGGCATGTAGCCACCACATCTCTTCTCAGAGATAAGCTACCAACACTCTAGCTAGTTTATTTCCATTCTATATGTAAACAAGTTTCAGTTATTGATTAATGAAATGAAGTGTTAATTCCACTGCATATTTGTTTCTATGGTTATTTGTGTATTTTTTTGCGTTCCTGCATAAATCCGGATCAACTTGGCATGTTTGAAGGAGGTCAAGGGTTCAAAACTGCATACCTATCCTCTATTTCGCATAGCATTTATCATATTTTTTTCTAATAAAATTATTAACAGAAAGTTAAATACTGGTTCTAGCCATATAGGTTAAGAAACAATGAGCAGAGTCAAGCAGCATGGAGGTTGGGATTTTTTTCCTCCCCAACTCCCAAATTTTTTGGTTCGGAGTTTATTCCTCCCCAACTCCCAAGTTTTTTGGAAAAACGTTCAATGAGAGGCCATCAGGGTTGTCATGTGGCAGGCCCTGATTCTTCCACTAGTTAACCAATCAATGGTCTGGTTGACATGCATCATGGAAGTTGCTGGTTTGTTCCTTCCCAATTCCCAAATTTTTTGGAAAAACATCCAATGAGAGGCCATCGGGGCTACCATGTGTCAGGCCCTGATTGTTCCACTTGTTAACTGATCAATGGTCTACCTGTCACCAATCCATGTCATCAGCCTAAACCATGCCTTTCCACGTGTCCCACTATGGAGTTTCCACGTCATCCCCCTGTCAAATGTGCATGCCACGAGGCACCCTGTGGGTGTGCCACGTGACCCTTTTTTTTTCCATTTTACCTGGTGTTCCAAAAGTTCAGAACTAAATAACTTTCACGTCTGGAGTCTGTTTTACATGAAACGAATGTTGCCGGAAATATCTCCCCGAGATCTACTTAGCTGCAAGTTTTTGTTCACATTTTGAAGACTTTAATTTTGATCGATCTCGGAGATCTTCCTAGATCATGGATGAAGATGAAAATCAATCCCTAACAACTCATACTAAGAAGATAAAGAATAAGAAGGAAGAAAGTTCTCGTAAGAATATAAATACTTCAAAAGAAGGACCTCCCATAACTTAGATGTCTCCCTTGTGATGAAAAAGGACACTTTGTGAGAGAATGTCCCAAGAATGAATAATGGAAAGATGATATATTCAAGGAGTACCAATCATGAATAATGATTTCTAGAATGTGGTCTTAATACATGAAGGAAAGTCTATAATGTCTTCCAAGTAGATCTACAAGACCAAGCATACAACAGATGGCCGTATCAAGAGATACAAATAAAGGTTTGTGGTCTCTGAAAGAGGGCATCGATTATGGTGATACATTTGCTTCACTGAACAAACACACTTCTTCAGTGAAGTAGAAGTTCATATAGAACAAATGCTAGGACAAGGGACTCTCTATAGAGAACCATATGTGTGCAAATTGAAGAAGGATTTATATGAGCTCAAAAGGAACCCATGGGATAGAACACATGACAAGCTTGAGGATCACCTAGAGTGATGGAGATCTCAACCTTTGATACAATGTTGAATATGAAATCATACATAGGACATGAAGATCAAAGATGGGTGCAAGAGGTACTTTCAACAAAGTTTGAGATGGAGGATTTTGGTATCCAGTGATCTTGACACAGATGGATACACAAAATATTGGTAGCAAAGGAGGCTACCTTTTACCCCATAACATGATATAGAGAGTACAAGATGAAAAGGGAGGATGGTGCTTCACTTCAAAGGGAGTGACTACAACAGATCTCAGAGTTCAAGAATATTGAGATGAGGTGTGATAGAATCCAAAGGAGATTTTCCTTAGCCAAGTAAAATGAACAGTCAAGATCTTGAAGAGGTTTGAGATGTTGGACTATAATTAATACACCAATGGCATCGAACTTGGAGTTTCTATGTGATCCTACTTCAGAGATAGTTGATGTCACAATCTACAAGCAAGAGTTTGGTTCGTTAATGTACTTGACGAACACGCGGCCAAATACTTGCTTTGTGGTGAATACTTTGATCCAGCACATAATGGAGCCTATATGTGTTCACATGGTTGTGGAAAAGCACATGGTATGGTACTATGTCATAGGGTTCGTCGGAATTCAAGGTTGAAGTTCGGAATTCGGTGAACCCTAAAAAAATTTGAAATCCGTTTAAATTCGTCAAACTTTATGAAGTCTCAAAGCTGTGGTGTTGATGCAAAAGGAGACTTTGTGATTCCATTCCTGTTGGAGATGAGCCACTGTGGCTACTCCATTCTCACTGGTGATGGATGCTCCCAGGGCTAGGATGCTCACTGTGGGCAACACACTTGTTGTGATTTGATAAATTACAAACAAATCCCTTGGTGGATCGATGGCATAAGGGCCACGAACACCACGTGGGGCCACTCCATTATGGTTGGTTGTGGCCTTGATACGATTTGTATACATATTTTCAAGGGATCGATGGCTGTTGAGATAGGGCGAAAATGAATTGATATGAGCCATAAAGATGGATATGATTTTCCCCATACGCCACTAATATTGCGTTGTAAATTATTATCCTATTCTAAAGTGTGACTTTATTATTTGACACCTTAGTGGAAAATCCTATAGTGGCTTTAAATATATTTATAAATTATAAATTTAAATTTAGAATACACACACACACACACACACGAACCTAAAGTCAAACCTCATCTCGAACTTCATAAAAAAATTCAAATTCGAACCGAATTTTAAGGTCCGACTGAATTTGAATTGGAAACCGAACTATGTGACATATGTGTGGTACCTAAAGGGTACAATTGAATATGTCCTTAGATATGTGAGAGACAAAAGGATCAACCTGCAGGGATATGATGAATCTGTTTGGGATGACAGTGCTACAAACATAAAGAACACTCTAAGATGTTGCAAAAACTGGACCAATGTTGCTCTCAGTGCAACCGAGGATGGATATATTGCATATAAGAAGAAATAAAGGGAAGATTCCTTAAGTGACGAGGAATATGTATCTTGATCCATAGGATTTATATCGATGAAGATGAATATTATACTCTTATCCATTCATGTGCATTTGTAGGGACACAGATTCAACACAGGTACATAGGTCCTATGTGATTTGTGGTGTAGAATATTTTCTCAGCCCTTCTGATCATGAGCAAGATAGGCACAGGTCCTCAAAATCAGATGATGAAGTAGAGCACGTTGTCAAAGAATCCAGTAATTCCTGCAAGGAGACTAAAATTTAGAGAGAGTATACAAAACTAACAAAGATAAGTATTGGAATTGTCATTTCTTATATATACAGTTTCTCAAATGGCATTGTTTAGTTGTGTACATATATATGTTCAAGGAAATGTATTATGCATGATAGAGTGTTTGCATTAATGAACAATATACTACTAATATCCATGTGATGGGTAAGTGGCCTGTGGTGCTATACAACATTCCATTGCTAGTTTGCTAGAATGAAACCTCTTTGTTGGCATGTTGGGAGTAGTGCACACTCTTAATAATGTCTTGGTAGATATGGAAGGCATATAGAAAGTTAACGTATGAATACGAGGTATGGCTAAATGTTGTATTGGATAAAATAGTTGCATGATTGTATGACATATATATTTATGCATAAGAATTTGTCATTGTGAATATGTCTTGAATATTATGAAATGTTTCCAACCATGCAATTGATGTATTTGACTTATAGGAAGGATCCTATGCAATCACCTACAAGAGAAGAATGATGAAGTTGTGTATGTACAAGGAAAGAATGATTAATTTGTGGATATACAAGAGAAGAATGATGAAGTTGTGGATGTACAAGGCAAGGATGATGAAGTTGTAGATGTATAAGAGAAGAATGATGAAGTTGCAGATGCAAAAGAGAAGAATGATGAGCCCCAATGGTTTGGTCACTGTATAGAGAGCCTAGTTATATCTTCATGGGTAGATCCCAATATGGCTGGTGACATCACCAAGGTTGGATCCTAGTATGACTGTTCGTATCGCTAAGGATAAATCCCAACATGGTTGGTGGCATCTCCAGAAGGAATATCCTAGGAAGGTTGGTAGTATATTCGAATAGGAATATCCCAACAAGTTGTGGTCCTACATTCATTTACGGACGTTGTGGTATGGAATTCATTTGCAGACATTGTGGTCTAGCATTCATTTATAGACGTTGTGGTATGGAATTCATTTGCAAATATTGTGGTCCTGCATTCATTTGCAGACATTGTGATCCTACATTCCTTTGCAGATGTTGTGGTATTGCATTCATTTGCGGACGTTGTGGTATTGCATTCATTTGCGGATGCTATGGTCTTGCATTCATTTGTGGATGTTGTGGTATTGCATTCATTTGTGAATGTTGTGGTCTGGAATTCATTTGCAAACGTTGTGTTCCTGTATTCATATGCGGATGTTGTGGTCCTGCATTCATTTGCGGATGATGAGATTCCAACATTCTTGAAGCTATGGGTGATTCCACATTAATTTGTGATGTTGTGTTGTGTTTGTATGTGTATAATTGTAGGTGATGCTCACGATGAGGATACTTGAGATGATGCGACAAAATTTGATGCTCTTGATGATGTGATACTTGAGATGATGCAACGAGATGTGATGCTCATGATGATGCAATGATATGTGATGCGATGAGATGTGATGCTCATGATGATGTGAGGAGATGTGATGCTCATGATTATGTGACAAGATGTGATGCTCGTGATGATGCAACGATATGCGATGCTCGTGATGATGTGACAAGATGTGAGGGTTGTGATGATGCAAAGATATGCGATGCCTATGATGATGTGACGAGATGTGATCCTCATGATGATGTGACGAGATGTAATACTCGTGATTATGCGACTAGATGTGATGCTCGTGATGATGCAATAAGATGTTATGCCGATGATGATGTGACAAGATGTGATGCTCATGATGATGCAATGAGATGTGATGCTCATGATTATGCAGCGAGATGTGATGTCCGTGATGATGTGTCAAGATGTAATTCTTGTGATGATGTGTCAAGATGCAATGCTCGTGATAATGTGTCGAGATGTGATGCGCGTGATAGACTCTCATGATGATGTGACACATTTCCCATGATGATGAACGTGATGATTTGATCATGATATGATGATCAATATGTGATGCTCCATGATGATGATGTTCCATATATGATGATGATGATGTTGATGTAATTGTGAAAACTTCCTATGATATATAGACTTACCAGTCTGTTGTACATATGTATTATTGTGTTATAGAATACCTTCCATTTTGAATTATTATTATTATTTCCCCTTATTGAGATGTTGTTCCTCAGATTAGGGATGTCATTGATGTATTTGGTCATGTAAAGTCTTGAGGTAAAACCTTCATTGTAAGTTGGGCCACTAGTACCCACAAAAGTATTATTAAAATGTATTTTTGAGTATTTGAAGGCAAGTAAGCCCTGATTGGGAGGAGAATTCAGCCATGTTGGGTTATTAGGATACTCCATTGGTTAGTATAAATAGGGGATGTGCCTCCCTCATTTGGACAAACTCAAAACTCAAGTAGTTGTGCTAGAGATAGAAGGAGTAGTTCGTTTGGAGGAGAGGAAGCAGTCTAGTCTTATTCTTGGTGTATTAAAACTCTTATTCTTTGGTTCTTACACTATACTTGGTTGAATTCTATATCGAGGAAGTTTTGTTGGGTTTTCTACCCCACGAGGGTTTCCTAGGATAAATCTATGTGTTCTTTTGTGTGGTTTTGCTTGTATTTCTTTCAGTGATCCTTTTGCATATGGTTACAATGTTATGATGATAATTTTTGTAGATCTTGTATAACCATATATATATTAACTCAAATGACTAATTTTTTTTTTAATTACAGGATTGGTTGGGCTATTACCTTATCAACTGATTACACATAGAGCATAAATGCTACTTCGACAAGATCAAATTTTTTACAGAACTCTTGGTATTGAAAATAATTCTTATCAGATCACACCATGATGAACCTCGATTAAGGTAACAAGTGAAATGAGTTGGATTCTCCATTAATGCTGAGGCTTCCTTAGGAGAGAAAGCAAGCTTTATTTACTAGATAATCTGCTTGTTTATTCAACTCTCATAGAATATGATATCAAACTACCCTGTCAAAGGCTTTCAGAATATTTTGAACTCTATGGAGGGATTTATTTAATGAAGCATTTCTAAAATGATCGTCAGAATTCAACAGTTTGATCAAAAACTATGAATCTCTAAATATTTGGATTGTCTTATATCCAATATCTTTTTCTATTTGGCATGCCTTAAGAATATTGTAGCATTCTGCTTGATTGTTCGAGCATTTTCCTAGACCCCAACTGAAACATGTTTCACTAGATCTATCCAAATATAGAATCACTGCACCTACACTAGCAATCCCAGGGTTTCCCTTGGACGCTCCATCAAATAATATAGTGGGAATTGCATTCCTCTTCCACCACAAGGATAAACCTGATCCATTGTCTCGCAATCGCCAACATTGAAGAGGGACATTTTTTTTAATCATTGCCCTCCTTTCACCAGTCAAAAAGGAACCCAGCAACGCGTCTGCTTAAGGAGGTAGAGAGGAACTGCTCATATTTCCAGCAGCTTCCATGATGAAAGCTTTCACTTTGAACACAACGTTTTTTGGCTTTGAAGATTTATTATTGAAAATCCACTCATTTCTAGCAATCCACACTGTCCACCATATGAATTTTGGCACAGATTGCCAGATTTTATTCTGATATTAATTTTGATTTATTTTGAAAGGATTCTGGTCTTTCCAGTTGATGAAGAGGGAAACAACAATGATTTGTGAAGGGAAAGAGATTTTCAAACCTTGAAGGACCCTTCCCCACATGATCTAAGTAAAATTGTAGTCAATAAAGACGTGGTCTAAAGTTTCAGAGGTTGAATTGCAGAGGATGCATCTGAACGGCCCATTGATCCCATGCTTTAACAAATTTTCTCCAGTCAGAGCTCGTTTATGCATGAGAATCCAAGTGAAAAAATTTACCTTAGGAATACTGAAAGATGACCAAACTCCTTTCCACATTGTCGGGGACAACAAAGAGGGACGAGGATATTGAAGAGTAGAAAATACTTGAGCTGCAAAATAAAAACCTGAACGTCCCCAACCCCATTTGTCCTTACAGGAGCGATGAACATGAGCTAAACTTGAGAGCATGGAGATCAACAAATTTTTAACGACAGAAAGGGTTCTGGAAGCTCTGGCAGCGACCAACATGACCAATTCCCATAAATGTCCCAAGAACATATATCTCCAAGCCGAATAAGTCCTTTATTGACAAAAAATAACATTATCGGAGTTAACAAAATTAGGGAAGAGAGAGGGGGGTTCCTTAGGATGTTATATTCCCACAATAAGATCCTCACCCGATTGTCAGGGATTCTGTATAACTGATGTTGTATATGGTCTATTCCTTTTCTACATAAATTCCATATTGTTGTACCTTGAGGGGTGATTTCTTCTTTTAAGTTTCTCAAAGAACCTCCCTTTATATATTTCATCTAAAAAATATTGCTTATTGGATGCTTTTTGTCTGCAAATACCTGCCAAATGGTTTTCCCTCCCCATAGCTAGATTTTCTAATCCAAGGTCATGAATCTGCAGTCCACCTTCTGTTAATGGTATTTTGAGAATGTCCCAACTTACCAGGTGCATCTTACTCTAATTTCCTTTGCCGCCATTCCAAAGAAAGTCTCGCATAAGTTTGGAAATCTGACTTGGGAGAAAGCAACATAGAGGATTGAAAGATGGGAAGGGATGATAGGACAACCTTTATCAAAATCAACTTTCCATATTTGGTTAACCACTGTCCAGCTCAAGATGCAATTTTGGATTTTATCTTATCTATAACTTCAAACCAAAGTGAAGGAGGACTAGGTCCCAGGGTTAGAGGTAATCCCAGATATTTAATCTTCTCCCACTTATCAAAGCCAAGGAAACCTAAGGAATGGGCTATTCGAAGAATTTTCGGATGATCTACATTCCAACCATAGACAACATTTTTATTTTTGTTGATCAGAGCTCTGAAATTAAGCAAAAAATTTGAATAATTTCATTTAAGGACCAAGAAATCTTTAAAGAGTCCCCTCCTAAAAGGAGAGGATCGTCCGCAAAGAGGGCATGATTTATAGGATCCACTCCCCTTGTTTTCTTAATACCTAGAATATAACCTATTTCCTTTTCGACTGTAAGCTTTCTGCTAAGAGATTCTGCCATCAATATATAGAGGAAAGGTGACAGAGGACATACTTGGCGGATTCCTCTTGTAGCTTCAAAAAACTATGAAGGTCTACCAAAGACAATAGGCGCTATCCAGGGCCTATCTGTGCAAGATTTTATCAAGTTAACAAACTCAACGCTAAAACCAAAAGAGAAAAGGAATTGAAAGAGAAAGGAGAGATTTACTCGATCAAAGGCATTTTTCATATCCAACTTGATTAACATTCCTTTCTCCTTCCTTTGAAAACTGAAATGGAGGGATTCTTCGACTTGAATTACATTGTCGACTAGATGTGCCTCCCTCATTTGGACACACTCAAAACTCAAGTAGTTGTGCTAGATATAGAAGGATCACGAAGGTCTAATTTGAGGTGTCCATCCTGGTTCCGGAGCTTGTTGATCTAGGGTTTGTCAGAGAAACCCTAATTTTCAAAACTTGGAATTTCCAACTTCTGATTGGATAGAAATATGGGCCTCTTCAAGGCAAGCTATCTAATGTAATCCTTTTCTGAAAAGAGTGGAGGGAAGCTCCTAGAACAGGAAGCCCTAGTTTTCCAATTTGTTCTGCAGAAATGACTGATATTGATTCTACTGTATCTCCAAAGTTTCACATCCTGAAAGTATAAAACATATCATTGTTATATCCTTATATGTCTTATTTCCAACCCCACAAGTTCGAGTACAAATGGATTCTCCGAGTGGGACTTATTCGGGTTTTCCCAAGGTGACTGTTTTGGGGATTGTCCACATAGAGATCTTGTATGGACTGTCACATGTCACTGTTTCACATTCTAGGTCTGAAAAGAGTACCATAGAAACTGCAATCCATACCCTACGTGCAACATCTCATGAAATTTTGTTTGGACCTTCCTAGCCCGAGATATAGCAAATCTCCCTATGTCACCTGTTTATGACTATATTCTAGAGGAGGCTGGAAGCCTGATTTGGAGGAAGCATATCTCTTGAAGTATAATGAATATGAGGCTGAAACGTTTAGACAGTGTACAACAAAAATTTCTATTTTCTATGTAAAATTTTTGGCTTCTGAGCCTTCTCTAATCTCACGTTATAGAAAAACTTCTAGGATTACTAAATTCAGTCTTCTAGGGTTTTCATGCATGAAACCCTAATTTCCATTAGCTGCCATTGCAGCTGTATTTCGGTTGTATAGTGAAAATTATTTGATTTAGAAAATGATACCACCAATAGATGCGCCCTAGTGAGGAGATTTATCCTATCCCTCCTTGCTTTATATCTGTGGAGAGAACACCTTCAATTAGGAATCCCTAGTTCTCGCAGCTGCACAGTGCCTTCTTTCAGAGAGGATTTGATACCATGTTAGATGTTCTTAAGACCTGATTAGATTATCTAGGATCTTTATCTGAAAGAATAAAAAGTAAAACAAAATGCATAAGATATAAAATATACACAAGACACAAATATTTTCATCTGGGAAACCATAAAGGAGAAAACCCCACAAACTTCTTCAGAATAGTAAGATAATAAGAAATGTTCAGTAGTTATCTTTCTCTATTCCTCTAACTGTCTCTCTCTCTCTCATGAACCTTAGAGAGAGTGTGTGATATTTATAAATGAGGGAGAGTGCCTCCCTATTTATACCCTTTCAATTCACTGACCAAATATAAGACTCAAGCCTACATGTCATCTCATATGGGGCCCACTTCTCCTACATAGACCACAATTACATATTACATGATGTTACACTGGGGACTATTTCCCTGACTTACAATGGAGGTTGTACCTCAAGATATAGACACAATTTAGACATCCCGTAAAGGGGTAACACACATCCCCAATGGGGGGTAGTACAACATACAATGATAATATACATTGGAATATCTTCCAAAGTTACAAATACATCAACACTCACAAGTATCGATGTCAATTAAGATGGAAGCTCCAAATTCCCTTACTTTTCCATTGAATGGGGTAAGGATTGAACCTCTTTGGAAAAATATCCATCTTCTTCAAACTACTTAATTGATGATGGTAATGACAAACTTTGTCAATCTGTCAGCTTCAATCTCTTCACAACTCAACTCTTTTCTCAACCAGTCTTCTAGGCCTGTCCCAAAGATGAATCTCTATCAAAACTGCCAAATCAATTGTTGAATCACCCTTCAACTGATACATACACTTCATCAAAGGTAAACTATCATCTCATGTCATGCATAATGGAGTTTATACAGTCTCACCAGATCTATGTTATTGATTATTTTGATGTCTATGTTTAGGGCACTCCTATTGTCACAAGTTCTGTTCAAGTCACTTATTTATCACTGTGACTTCTTGTTCAAGGTCTGCTACACAATGCGTATCATAGGCCTTCCCTTTGCAAAATATGCATCATCAACCTTTTACAAATTTGTTCTAAGGCTTAGTCAACATAAAATTTTCACAATTGTTCATAGAGTTCTATTACAACATCATAGGATACGTACTCAATTTCTAATCATAAACAGAGGTTTTTACCAATTCATCCCTGAGTACTTTGCTTTAATTATTCTTTGGTATTTATGCTATACTTTTCATAATACCAACTCATAAATATTTGAATCATAAAATTTGTATTTTCTTCAATCATACTCAGATTACTAAGCAATACTAACCCCATACTTCTTAAATAAGCAGACCATATTCATTTTGACCTATTACCCAGTCATTGATTTAAACATGGAGGAAGATATTCTAATCTAGAAAATACTATCATAAAGGCTTCATAATGCCCAAAAATTAATCAGTAATAAATAGTACTATCATACCTCAAACCTTGGTCTCAATTAACCCTGATCAAATCTCTTCATATCCTTTCTAAGATATGCTCCTTGGTCTTCCTACTTTGGTCCTGATTTTGTGCAATATCAGAGCTTCCTCCTCATTTCTCTCCAAACTGAAGTTTCCCTCACAACATCTTAAAACTTGTATCATACATGATTATCTTCATATCATTCATCCTTTACTTGAATTCAACTTAATCTATGGTTTTCTAGAAACACTGTGTTACAGAGGTGGCATCTCTCCTTTATTTCATATAATGGTGGTTACAAGGATACTCTCTTATTGAAGCTAACATTTAGTCTAACCATGATATTCATGAGAAATCCTCAACGATTTTTACTTCAATGATTTTTTACCTCCTTAGGGATTTTGACCTCTCTCACTGTGATCTCCCAATCCAAAGTTTCTCTCAATGGATCACCTTAACCATTGATCAATCATTGTTCAATATTTAATAACCTCATTGAAGTTGTCACTGAGCCTTTCAACAATCTATCCCTGATCACTTGATATCATCGTAAACCCAAAACCCACTCTGTGATTCATAAGGGTGTGTGTGTGTGTGTGCGTGAGGTGTTTGACAAAAAGGTCCAACGAATGGGTGCACATTTCGACTTGATGTTTAGATTCAATCGTGACTGTCATCACTTGACAAGGGATGACAGATTACATCAACTTGTGGTTCATTTCCCCAAATCATGCGTTCATTGATTCAGAGACTGGGTTCACTTGAATGTTTGTATTGTTGACTTCATTCTTCATTGGTTATCACATGGTTTTAGTACATCGTCTAGCCAACATGTTCATACTTGTATTCTTCCTCAACCTTTCATGACTTCATTCAATCTCTAGTTCATTCTCAAATTTGGTGCTTGGTATTTGTCCTTCCATGATCGTATGACTACTTCTTTCCTTGACCTCAAACCTTTGTCATCAAGCTATTGACATCAATTAAAACAACTTCTGGCAAGAAAAAAAATCACAAATAATAGACCAATGATCCTCGCAAGGATAATACATCGAATAAACAATAAAAGAAAAGAAAAGAACCAACATTCAAGTAGACAAATCAGTCACAATAATAGTGCAAAGATAAAACAAAAGAGAAATAAACAGATGAAGAGTAGGAGAATTCCGAAGACACGGAAAATCAGAAAAATCTTGTCAAAACAGAGAAACTTACAAAGGTGTGACAAATTGAAGCATCGCTGATAGAATCATAAGACCCAATATTTGAATCCTTGGAATATTTTTTTTAGGCAAACATAGATTCATTAAAGGAAGGAGGAAAAACAAACACAACCACACCAACCTCAACCATAACCATAAACTGTACATATAAAAAAGTTCACTTTGGCACCAAGAATTAGTATGCCTACTAGAAGGGAAACATCTAAGGAAGAGCAAAGAAAAAAACAAAGCAGTAAAAGGAAAAAGAGAAAACAAGGGGAAAAGGGAAGAAAACATTTACAATCTTCAAAGTACAAGGAGAAGAACAATATTGAGCAACAAAAATGCCTTTGGCAAAGAAATCCAGGAATTATACAAATCCGTCACCAAAGAGCGTGACAGATGATGAAACATTTCTAAGAATCTACTGAAGGAGATAATAAATAAGGAACAAAGAGCATGGGAGACATCCAAATTACAAGCACAACAATCCCTTGGATTTTCATTCGACACTCCACCTAATAATCCAGTCAACTACATGACAATTTTATTGGTAATTGCTATTCACAATCAGAAGAGACTACTCAATGAAAGCATAAAGATCAAATCCGACCAGTTTGCTGCTATATTAGAATTAGAACATGATAAATTCAAAGGCAACAAAAAGAAAATGGAAGAAATAAGGGAGGATGCTCAAAATTTTGTCAACACCTTGAATAGTTGAATGATTTATTTTGCACATGTGTGCACTCAACTTAAAGTAAATTAAGTGTTAATAGAAGAACTAAGTGCTTGTAAAAAAACTACAACTAATAATAGAAGTTGGGAGACATTGGGAACATAGATTAAAGAAGAAGAGAAAAACCAAAAGTAATTACAAGGAATATAACATTAGTGGTTCCAGAAAGGCATGAATGCACAACATGAGTCCCATAGAGTAGCCAAGAAAATTTGGGATGTACTTTTACAAGATATAAATATGCAGACATGATATAACCTCGACTTAGAGTCCATACAAGATGCATCAATTGAGAATAAAATGAACTACGGGTTAGAGATGAGGAAGACCATCATTGCGACTAAGAAAGCAACACAGGAATGGATAAGCTTTTGAAGAAATTGCACCATTTATCTATCAAGCATGCATAGAAGCAATAAAGAAAACATTGCCACCACCTCCTCCCCCTCGATTGTCTCTATCACAAACACACTTCCATTTTTTATGTCTAAATGCATCCACAACGCAAGAACCATTGGGACAACAATATGAAGAACCCATTAGCATTCTAGTAGTTACCCCCAAAAATTCAATATTAATGGCCTTTTTGTACAATGTAAAATATTCTCATCTCCTTTGTTCTTCGGGGTGAAGAAGGATAACAGTTTTGATATTCTTGATTAGGGTTGATCACCTCCTTATAATATCTTAATTTTCTCTTATCCTTTGTAACTCTTCATGGCACAACATTGTCTCCTTAAAATATGTAATAATAGTTTTAATTTTATCACTATTGTGTAAAATGATCTTGTTGTCACCAGAATCTACCCCAGCAAAATTGTTTACAATTCCGACAGAGCATATGTAAAGATGGACCCCAGTTCTCGCTGACAGAATGTCCACTTGCATTTTTTGGAAAATCCACCAATGTTTCGATAATGCCCTAAGTTTTTGTGTCAGCCTAACCCGTTTATCGTCACTCCAAACTTTCCATTGAGTGAGTTGTCTTTCAAAATTCTGAATTCTTTGACTATTTGAAAATTCCAATTTACCAAATAACCATAGTTTCAAAACCAAAAAATATATAGATAAAAGCAAAAGTAAATATTAAATTATTTTATTTTAAATAAAAACTATTTTATATAGTTTATTTAAAATAATATTTTATGTTTACTCTATGTTAAATTTCATGAAAAACATTCTGGTGTCTTGTTCCTTGTACACAATCAAGAAAACCGTGAAATTTTTCAAGTACAAGGAAGCAGTTATACAAGTGTTGCACATTAAGGAAAATATTCATGGTGAAAGCCTAGCACATGAAACCAAGTCTTGCACTATGCGTCGACGTAAACCTCAAACATTTGGCCATATACGTCATAAATTACTCTTTCTTATTATGAACATGGGATATATCAAATGCCCTGTCAAAATATGTCGACAACCTACTCCCAAGCAAAGAACCAAAGCTATCGGATGTTCAAGTGCCCGAGATTCAATGCAAGAAAATGCGGGTCTACAAGAACACCAGAGCCCGAGTTTAGATGTTTAAAAAACAGACCTTGATGTCAGGTGTTAAAAAAAGTTAAGTTTGAAGCACAAAACAATTCCACATATTTTTTATCTCCAAATTCGCCAAATTGAAAGCAAGCTTTAGAGCCAACAAGTGTTAAGGTGAACACTTGTTAAAGGAACACATCAACAACTATCAATAGCATTTGCAGGTTTGTGAAATCCAGTTGTAAAGGGAAAGCACCTTAGTGTCAAATGACGGATTCACTATGCATATGAATACCAAACAAGTTCATAAATCACTGGGATTGTGAGTTAATATCTCCCAAAAACCCCACAAATGAAGTGTAACACCTCGGTTTTGACCTCATGGTATTAAGATTGTACATGATGTATGTATTGTATTTGAACCATGGCAAGGAGCTCAAGGCCACGGCCCTGCCATTGATTGATGTTTTGTGGATAGGTGATCAAGGTTGATACCTATGGTTATGGTGCTAAGTAAGGAACAATACATTTTGATATATCATGTAAATATGCAATTAATAAAATACCACAACTAGCTATAGCATCCAATGTGAAAGAGATGGGGGATGAATCCATAAGGGATAGGGTGGGGAGTTCGTCAAACCCCTTGAGCCAATAGGGTTTGACCATATGTCAATGGGGAAACCCATGAACCCTCAGCTACCTTTTGTCCTCTGTCCTCAATCATTAATTTATTCTAGAAGTTGGTTGAGACAGCTAATGCCTTGGGTAGAGCAAGGCATGTCACTCTAATTACTTGTCTAAGCAAGCCTGCAAGTCTGCAGTCTGGGGAGCCACATTCTTTCTTCTGCAACAAGGAAGCATGTGATGCGTGCCAGTACATCCTTTCTCCTAGACGCAAGAAGGTTTTGTTGTTCTAGAGGGTCGGGGATGGTCATGGTTATGTTCATTCATGATTATGCGTTTTTCATCAACAGAGTCATAGAGCGTTTTGGTTTTAGCAGACCAATGCTACGCGTTTCTACGAGTTTTTCCTTTGTCGAATATTCGTTGGGGAATTGCAGAGTTATCCTGAGCTATAAAGGAGTATGAGACCCTGTTTTCTCCATGCTACATAGTGAATCCAGTGTGGCTATGTTTTCCTTGTGGATTATTATATCATTCCACTCCATTCGATCATTCTGATCAGTTCACTCATACACATGATTGGTGGTTCGACCTTCCTGAGTCGTGGAAGTGATGTTTCACAATGTTTTCCTGAGTGAAATTGTGGTATGAGACCCTATTTTCTCTATGTTATAGAGTGGAGCCTGTGTGGTTGTGTTTTCCTGTGGTTTGTTGTGTTGTGCACCTTGGTTTTGGGTCTGAACTGTATGTAAGACTTAGGAGTGGAAGAGACATAGAATGTGCTTGTTAAACCTAGAGTGGAACCTCACAATAAGATAAGAGTGGCTGGTGAATCTGCTCTTCACATCCGGAAGAGCACTGGAAGGGAAGGTGTAGCCTGAAGGATTGTGGAGTAGAGAAGAGGATACTTCCTTGTGTTGGGTGTGTAGGAAACATGGATTCCATGCCAGATAGATCTTGTGAAGGTGTCCTTAGCTCTGTGGATGAGCTCACTAGCTTAGAAGTTCTTCATGTCCACTGCCTTAGCTATTTGTGTAACCCTTGGTTGTGTCTTGTTGTTATTTGGGCCATGTGTGTAGTCCTTGGATGTGTCTTGTTGTTATTTGGGCCATGTTTGTAATCCTTGGCTATTTCTTGTTGTTCTTTGGGACATGTGTGTAATCCTTGGTTGGACAGCTTGTGAAACCCAACTATGAAATATGGCTTGGATGAGTAGCCTGTGAAACCCATATGCTGGCTTGGATGGTCCTTAATGTGGATGTTGGCTTGACTGTGTACAGTTTATGAAACCCAACTATTTGTTGGCTTGGTTGTGTACCCTGTGAAACCCAACAGTGTTTTGGATTGTTCCTGTACAGTTTGTGAAACTCAATTGTGAAGGATGGCTTGGTTGGGTAGCCTGTGAAACCCATATGTTGGCTTGACTGTGTGTTATGAGTTCTGGCTATGTGTAAGCCTGTTGTTCCCTAGTTTTTGGAGACATTTACCCAACATGGACACTTAATTTGGTCAATTTGTCCTTGTTAAACCATTATCCTAAGTTTTATTGACTTAATCAGCATCATATGAACACACTATGACATCAGCATGAGCACACCCACGCCTACCTTCAGTCAAGGAGGCCAACTAAGCCTTCTCCTTCATTTGGGGAGGCTAACTAGGCTTCCTCCTTCAAACAAGGA
Organism: Pseudotsuga menziesii; assembly: GCA_001517045.1. Lineage (NCBI taxonomy): Eukaryota > Viridiplantae > Streptophyta > Pinopsida > Pinales > Pinaceae > Pseudotsuga > Pseudotsuga menziesii. Next base: position 215,288 of record LPNX010685628.1, read on the forward strand.
GCATTCTAGGGGTGATCTGAGTGTCATAAATGAACCTAATTGCTAACTGATTGTTATAATCAGTTAATCTAAGTGGTGAAGGCACCTCCACTCATTATATTGATTATTTTTACTAATATTTATGAACTCGAGTCAACTAGGGTGCCTCCAACCACCTCTGATGATCAATTTGACTTCAGTTAACCTCATCGGGGTTCATTGGAGTTAATGATGTGCTACCACTTGTTGGTTGGCATGCAGTGACATGTGTCTAAGCTACTTTCAGTTAGACTCAGTCATCCATTATACTTCGACTTTAGTTAGGACTCAATTGAGTCAATTTGGAATTGATCAGTGGGTTAACTAGGTGTGTTTACTGTGGCTTACCTTCAGTTAAGCTACACCCATTCACTCAATTCGAATGACCTCCTTGGGAATTCAAATTGTCTTGGCATTCATGCACTTTGCATGATCATTGTATTGTATTACTCATTTTTATTGATTATACAGAGTTGTTACTTCCATTGCAGCACCATTATGCCATTTTCATGCTTAATTGTCTGAAATCTCTTATGAGGTTGTGTTTTAGTCCCTAAATCACTGTGACAGATGAATATGGTATCAGAGCTCACGGCGAGACGAAGCTCAGATCTCTCAAAAACATGGTTTTTGACTGTCACATACCCCAATTTTGTAAAATAATGTTATTTGTTTTAATTTGATTCCTAAGACATTATGTTAAATTTAAAGCTAAGTTGAAACTGATGACTCAGCAGAGTCAAAAGATGTGGAAGGTAATTCTGAATATTTTATTTTAATAAATAAAAAGTGGAGACAACAACTTGGTAGAGTTGTTAATAAGAGTGTTACTGGTCAAACTGGTGGAAGGAACTAGGTGGAGAGAAAAAGGACAAGTGGAAGCATCCTCAAACACTTCCTATGTTGCAGGAGGCAACTTCCCTACATTTGGGGTCATGATCCCCCAAGAAAGTGGGATCGGAGCAGGTGGCTCAATGAATGACAACCAACCCAAAAAGACCTAGGCAATCTTTTGAAAGTACCCAATGTAGAGAGCTGAGGCTGCTCAGATATTTTCCAAGAGAAGAATCATTCAGGAGGAATGCACTTCAAGGAATTCATTGGGAAAAAAGGGAAACTGTAAGGAAGGTGTTTGAGAGATAAACTGCAGTAACTTGATCTGATACAGCTTTCTAGCTGAGAGATTTGACTGACAAGTTCAGGACTTGTATTGAGTCTCAGGACTAGTACTTGATTATTTGTTGCACCTAGTTCCATCTAGGGAGACCAGAGCAGGCTCGGGGGTCCTGAGGAGTCGTTGTTTGAGCGCTCTCCAGGAGTTGGTAGGGAGGAACAACCTCCCATTGTTGTTGTCAACCAAGCTCTAAGAACAGGTTCTGATATCTATTAATTCTGTGTTATTATTTGTGTGTGATTGAATGATGCATTTGAAGTTTATGATGTAAAAACCTAGAGGATAGAATATCTTAGTTTGTTTTGTAATGAAATTATTCTTAATGAGAAACAAATCCTACCTGTGTTTTTCCCCATCTAGAGTAATCCAGATCGTACTCTAGCACAGGTGGTGTATTTAAATGAAGATAGTATGATGTAAATTTAAAATAAGATGTTAGCTTGATTATGAGAATGTTTTCTTTTATTTGTTATCAGAAGAAATAGTATTATGTACATGAAGTAGGGTTAGGCCTAGACTGTGAATGTTAGATTATTAGTAAAGGGAAAAGAAGCTATATCATTATTAATAGTAGTATGTTTTGGTAGATCAACGGTTCTCTATACAACATTCATTTCAGTAATCTTATTATTTATTTTGAAACCAAAAGAAAAGAATATAATAGTTGAAATGTGTAGTGTTAGGTTAAATAAAAATGCTTTTCAGCTCTATAGTTTATTTCTCTTCCTATTGTAGAATAAATAACTACTATATTTGATAGCAATCAAATTACGAGTAAGGATAGACAAACCTAGATTTATTTCTAAAGATAAAACTAATTGGTTTAAGATTTTAATTACGTTGTAATGTAAATAATTCTTTCATTTTTTTTTATCTAACTGAACTTAAACAAGTTATAAAGCTACTAACTTGTCTCTTTTATAATTTAAAACAAACACTACAATACCTTTCATAGGAAAGAATTTAGATAGTTTGTTATTCTTTTAATTTATAACTACTATTATTATAATATAAATAGGGTAACATAAGGATACAACAATAGAATACTATCTCATTATACACCTATAAATAAACTAAGTACAAAGATAATGTACATAATTATAGGAACAGTAATTGTATGTAAATAAAATAACAGTCTTATTCCTTTATAATAAATACTAAGTAAATATAATTTTTGTACTTAAAGATGTAACTATCAGTTACATAAGTGCAACTCGAAGAATATGAAATTACTTATATTCTGAAGGTTAATAAAACAATATTTAAAACTTCATTAGAATGGAGTAAATTAAAGCAAGATAATCTAAAACAAAATATAGTTATACTAAATAATTTACAGCGTAAAAATTAAATATAATAACTTGCAGGAATGAAATTAACAGAACATAGACATGCTCGATTCACCGAGCTTAAATAACCATTTACACAATATAAGTAATAACCAAATAAATTACAGTAGTACATTGTAATTAAAAGATAATTTAAAGAAACAGTAAATACTTTTTCATATTGCCAAGTTAGGGTAAAACCCTAATATCTCAAAATTTACAACAGAGGTGTAAATCCAAAGAGTTTAAGCTCTTCCAATGCCTCTCGGCTTCAAACAAAATTAACAGAGTAAGGCTTTACTAGCCTTCTTTCATTTTTACATATATACACAAGTAAACAGATCAAAAATCAAAATTTACAGTCATGGCCTAAGCCGGAAACCCCGCATAAAGCATGGGTTTTATCATCAATGAAAAACAATGAACCAAGTTAACCCAGGTAAACCAAAACCACGAAGGTTTTGCAGGCCACGACGACCAACCATCAAATGTCCCATAAGGGACTGAACAAGGAAGAACTGCCATGGGATATCCAAGGCTTACCCGTGAGCAAGCAGTTGCCACAGCCTCGTACTAGCCACGTGGTAGGACAAATCGATACATGTGTAGCATCAAACAGATGCTGTCAGTACTTTGCTTTTATTTAAGTAGACATGTAACAAAATAGAGATGTAGAAATAATGAAAATGATAATACAGTTTTTACCTTAAAACTTCAAGGTAATGTAACCACCCACAAGCAGAAGCGCTGCCACCAGCGTGAAGAGAAATAAACCCTTCATCAGCTGCAAGAAAGAAGGGATTACTAACACAGTGTCGACCAACGATGACCGAAATATGCAGCAACAGGCTAAGCAAGTAAAAATGCTTGGGCTATCACCATTTTTCTTTCCAACCCTAAAACCCACTCTGCTGTGAAACCCTAAGACCCAACAAAACTCGAGAGGTGAAGCCACAACGCTCTCTACTGGGCCGTGGGAGAATAAGACACTTGCAGACTGAAAATTACTGGAAGGAGCAAGCAGCGAAGGATAAACTTTGAAGGAAAACCAACAACCCAGTTCCAACAACAATCAAAATGTTTACAACTCTTCTCTATTGAACGTGTAGGGCGAGCTCACAATGTACAGGAGACAAAGAAGTCGATCCGGGAAACTGCCAGCGACAAGTTGCAGAGCGACAGGGGGGGCAACTAATACAGAAGTAAAGCAGCCGGAGGCTGAGAACGAAGGAGGGAATGATGAGACTAGGGTTGCAAATTGCCTTATAAACACACAACACTTGGCTACGGTGTTGCCACATCCACAAACAAATTATTTGCATGCTGTGGGTGAAATCATATAATCCCGTCGAGCAATCAACCAAAGAGTATTATTTCCAATCATTTGGCGAATCGAAGGTACCACCATAATCCTTGTTTCCAATGTCAACCTAGCATGCATGTCGCATGATAAACAAAAGATTCATCAATATAAAAGTTATTAAAACTCATCAAAGGCGTGGGGAATAATACGACCCATCATTATACAAATTGGCATACATTTCAATCAAACGATTATAACTATTGTCAAAAGGATAAACCATAAACTCATCGTGCATGTGGTCTGTTCTATGAACCCTTGCATTTATACATTGCAAGGTATACGTTCAACAAACAACTATAACTCTATCCCAAGTTATACTATTTGATGTTTATAAAAGAAATTCATAAAAATTAATTTATGGTAAATATCCTTCTTGCTAGGTTTAGCCTCATTTGCCTTTGAATATCTAATTATTAAACTAGTAAGGTTTACATTTGAGCATGTTAAGTCTTAAAATGTTTAAGGGGCTTGACATAGAAATTTTAATGATATATTAACCATAACTAGATAACATTTTCCAAGTAAATTATGTGCAGAAGAACTTGATTCATCAACACTATTATAGTCTAATTGAAAGTAGTATGTAATGAGGATATAATTCCTTTAAAAACTTAAAGCTTTGGAAGATAGATTAATATTATAGAAACTTATTAACTATTGCACATTACGTTCACTTCGCAAGGAGTACCAAAATTTATTATGACATAAGGGGTTTATGTTCACAATTTAAGATAGACCCTTAACGTAATAACCCTGCCATCTTTAGACTATGTGTAAAGAAATATTTAAGGCGTTTACATACGATGACTATGGTAAACATTGATAAACATCGAAGAGTTTAATACGCAATAAAAACTATAAATTACCACTAGAGAGAGAAAGCAACTGTCACCAATACTGATAGGACTGAATCTCGTTTCCATGGCGTCTTAAAACAAAAAGAATAACGATTTAATGGTTTTACCTCATAAAAACTTTTGAAATTGAATAACATTTATATTCTTTTACTGAGCTATTATTTCTGCAACGAACACATATCTGTATGCTTAATGATTATTGACAAGCAGTACCGAATCTTTCTTACTTGTAAATCTGTAAGAGCAGGTAAACTTTCTGCGTTAGCTCATAAGCTAAGTAAGCCTAGAATACCAAGATAGTTCCACCTTGTGCTCGCAAAGAAAAACAAGTCATTAAACTGAAAAAGAATTATTCTATAAGATAAACATAATCAAGTATATAATTTAGATTATTAAATCATTAACATATAACTAATTAAAACAATTAGTTGACTGCATTAATGAAGATTATCTGTATTTTCAAAATTTTAAATTTTTCAGAAATTTTGGGAGTTTGACATTGACAGATCTTGCATGAAAAATTGAGCAAAAAGCTCAAAATTCCAACACTGCACCAGAAGCTAAGGCTTACCACTTAATACCCCAAGTTAAGGAGTTGTTGATCAAGCTTGCTTGATTAACTATGCTGGGTGTGATGAAATCCTAAAATGTGCAGGTTGTTCGACCTTACGGTGCCCCTTTTGTTGTGATTTGCAGGATTTAACAGGTGAAAAGAATTCGCTACAACAGTTTGAGATGGCTTCTTCTGTTGAACTCTTGACTCCGTTCAATTTCCATTCATGGAAAGGAGATATGGAGATCTAGCTCGTTCCATAGGACTCTACCGGGTCATTATGGACACTAAAGAAGAACCTACTCATGTGATAGACAAAGCTAGATTCTTGAATAAGAAAGATGAAGCATTCAGATTCTTGTGCCTCTCTATTTCCTGGGATCTTCTTTTCCACCTCTCGGGATTGAAAACTCCAAAGTAATTTTGGGACAAATTGGACACCCTGTAAGGAAAACATGATGATTTGAGAATTTACCAACTTGAAAATGAGTTGATGTCTCTCCAGGATTCCAATTTCGAGACCTTTAATGATTTTTTCACAAAGTTCAAGCACATTGTCTTACGTTTGAAGCAGTGTAAGGTGGAGAAGGAGGATGATCATCTCATATTCTCCATTCTCTCCAAACTTGGAGTTGATTATTTGGTGTTTTTTTCTACATTCCGTGCAAAATCTCACAACCCCTGGATGGAAGATGCCTTCACTCAATCCCTTCATTGAGTCCCTAACAAGTGAACATGATAAGCTTGTCCAGATGGGGATCATCATATCCTCCCATGATCAAGTCATCTATGCTTCAAGGCCCAAAGATTTGAAGGGTAAAGGAAAGCACCAGAAGAACCCAAAAACCAAATTCGAAGCTCTTAAGCCTAAAGTTGAAAACCAACAGCATGAAGAGCCTTCCAGCTCGAAGAAGAACAAAAGCAAAGGGCATCTTGGAAAGGAAAAAGTCAAGTGTTCATACTGTGGGAAGGGATTCCACCCCGAAGATGCCTACATGAAAAATAAACTTGATGAAGCTACTTCTCTTCTTGAGAAAAATCATATCAATCTTTCGGAAAGCTTTCGGAGGAGAGATCAGCAAGATTGGGAACCACAACATGAAAGAGGTCATGCTCTCATGGAAAGCACTTTGAAGTCCAAAGATATTTCAATAAATTATAGAGCTTTGAATCACATGGTGGCTAAAAGAGACTCCTTCTCATCTTTGGAGACCAGCAAATCCATTCCCATCCACATGGGAGATGAGTCCACAATCATATCTGAAGGTCAAGGTACTGTAAATCTTGAGCATGGTTATTTTTCCAATGTTCTGTATGTACCATCTCTTGCATCAAACGTCCTAATTGTTTATCAAATGACACATATAGGAGTGCCCAAGAGAGTCTCCTTTAGCCCAGATGATGTAGATATCACAGAACTTGCATCCGAAAAACTTGTAGCAAAAGGCCTTGCAAACCATCATGCAAAAGCCTACAAGTTCTCCCATTTTGTGGCAGATGCAAAGCCCATCGCATTGCTGACTCATGGAAATGAGGTTATTATACTGTGGCATGAGAGGTTCGGCCACCTGAACTTTAAATACTTGCAGCAAATACAGAATAATTCTAGGGTTGAAGGCCTCCTGGTCATCAAAGCTACCACCAAAATTTGCAAGGGTTGTGTTGTTGGCAAGCACCCTAAGCATAAGTTTGATCAGGGGAAGGCAAGCCGAGAATCATGCATCTTGGGGCTGATACATTCTGATATCAATGGACCCATGCCTACCACATCCATGAATGGATCAAGGTATGTTCTCACTTTCATTTATGACTTTGCCAGATACACATGGGTCTGTTTTATCAAAAAGAAGTCGAAAGTCTTGGAAAAATTTACTGAATTGAAGGCTTTGATTGAGAATGCATCTGGAAAAAAGATTAATATTTTGAGATATTATAATGGTAGGGAGTATATCAGTAATGAGTTACTACATATATGTTCCCAAAGTGGTATTCAGATCCAGCATTCAGTTCCCTACACTCCCCAGCATAACGGTGTAGTGGGGAGGAAGAATCGGTCTCTCAAGGAGATGACCACTTGTATGCTGGAATCAAATAATTTGGCTGCAAATTTGTGGGATGAAGCCATGAATGATGCAGTATATATTCAGAATAGAGTGCCACACTCATCTATGAAAAGGAATACCCCTTTCGAAGCATATTTCAGACACAAGCCGGATGTGTCGAATCTGAGGGTGTTTGGGTCCACTGCATGGGCCCAAATTCCGCTTGATAAAAGGAGGGATTTGCAACTGCAAAGCATCGACTGTTTGTTTATTGGATATCCTGATGAATCTAAATGTTTCAAGCTTATGGATATTAGAACAAAAAATATCATCATTGAAAGCAGTGTCATGTTCAATGAGCCTCTTTAGGAGGTAGAACTAGTGAAGGAGAAAACTGTTGAATTTCCTTTCTATTCTATTGAATATTTGGATGATGGAATTGGGGGTGATAACCATAATTTGGATGATATGATTTCTGATATTAGTTAACAGCAAATATCAGATTCTGAATCAGAACCTGAAGTACAAAATCATCTCCCAACTTGGGCCCGACAGACACTCTCCTTCGCAGGTGATAACATTGGAAATCCAGATGATCCAAGGAGAACCCGGTCTGATTTCCAAAGAGAAAGTATTGCACTCTCTTGTCCTTATTATTTGTTGTCTGAGTCTTACTACCATGCTCGGAAGGATCTGATATGGCAAGCTGCCATGGACAAAGAGATGAATTCTCTTTAGAAAAACACTACTTGGGAGCTAGTTTCTCTTCCTCCGGGGAGGAAATTGGTTCAATGCAAGTGGGTGTTTCAAAATAAGGTTTTTGTTGATGGCACAACCTAAAAATATAAGGCAAGGATGTTATCAAAAGGTTTCTCCCAGGTCCAAGGTGTGGACTACCATGAGACTTTTGCACCGGTTGCAAAAATGGACTCCATCCGCCTAGTTTTGGCAATTTCTACATCTAAGCACTAGGAAGTGCATCATATGGATGTTAAGTCTGCCTTTTTGAATGGAGATATTCATGAGGAGATATACATGAAGCAGCATAAGGGCTACATTTCTGATCCATATTTTCTTTGCAAACTAAAGAAGTCACTATACAGGTTAAAACATGCCCCAAGAGAGTGGTATTCCAAGATGGATGCCTTCCTTCTCTCGCAAAACTTCCAAAGGTGTAAATCATATCCGAAAGTGTATATATAGAAGTATGATGGTAATTTTATTATTATTTTTTTATATGTTGATGACTTGCTGATTACAAGTAGCACAGTTACTTCTATTTCAGTCATTAAAACTGCTCTCCACAATGCATTTGAAATGAGCGATTTGGGGATCTTGAAGCAATTTCTGGGGCTTGAAATTGAGAAAAATATTGATGTGATAATGGTAACTCAATCCAAATACATATCAGACCTGTTATTCAAGTTAAACATGGCTGAATATAAGGCTGATCCATTCCCTTTCCTTTCAGGGATCAACCTTGAAGAAGGAAAAAGCACACCTCCCATGGACTGCACTATTTATCAACGGCTGATAGGTAGCTTGCTCTACTTGACTCATTCTCGACCTGATATATGTTATGATATGAATACCATGTCAAGATACATGTATCAGCCTCGTGATCTTGATTGGAAGGAAGCCAAGAGGATCCTCCAGTATATTTAGGAAACCAAGACCTACGGCATTCACTATGTTCTAGACTCTAAGCTAGAGCTGGTTGGTTACACAGATTTCGATTGGGTGGGTTATTATATTGATCAAAATTATACTTCCGGATATGTCTTCATGTTTGGTGGTGGCCCCATTTGATGGTCTAGCAAAAATCAAGCCGCCATAGTATTGTCTGCAGCAGTAGCTGAGTATCGAGGATCGGTGAATGCTTGCATCCAAATTGTTTGGTTGCAAGGCATTATTTCAGAGTTTGATGTTGGTAGTACTTTGTCCATTGTCCTCTTTTGTGACAATCAAAATTCTATTAAGATATCCATATATCCAGTTACTAGGCAGAGGACCAAGCATGTATAGATACACATGCACTATATCAAGGAATTAGTGCATGATAGGACCATCATTCTGCAATACTACCCCACTGATGAGCAGATTGCAGACATCTTCACCAAGAAATTTTTAGAAAATAATTTCACTAACCTCCGTTCATTGTTGGGGGCGAGTTCATCAGGGTGATTAGACTACTTTCAATGTTCAGCTTGAGGGGGGGTTTCCCACTGGGTTTTCCCTCTTTTCCTCACTTAGATTTATTTTTTAGCATTGTTTGAGTTACATTATTGTATAGGGTGACCTATGGCCTTTGTTTCCAGGTCCCTAGCATTTCATGCAGTTTATTTTTACTTCTCCTAAGTATAGCTTAAGGGGGGGTTGTTGGAGACATTTACCCAACATGCACACTTAATTTGGTCAATTTGGCCTTGTTAAACCACTATCCTAAGTTTTATTGAATTAATTTGCATCAGATGAGCACACTATGACATCATCATGAGCACACCCACGCCTACCTTCAGTCAAGAAGCCAACTAAGCCTTCTCCTTTGTTCGGGGAGGCTAACTAGGCTTCCTCCTTCAAACAAGGAGCATTATAGGAGTGATATGAGTGTCATAAATGCACCTAATTGCTAACTGATTGTTACAATCAGTTAAGCTAAGTGGTGAAGGCACCTCCATTCATTATATTGATTATTTTTATTAATATTTATGAACTGGAGTCAATTAGGGCACCTCCAACCACCTCTAATGACTAGTTTGACTTCAGTTAACCTCATAAGGGTTCATCGGAGTTAATGATGCGCTACCATTTTTTGGTTGGCATTCAGTTGTAAAAATTCCATATGCTAAGCTAGATCATCAGCATTTAATTTCAATTTCATAACAAAAGCATATAAACAGGATCACTGAAAGAAATAGTATCACAAGAACAACACAGATTTATCCTAGGAAAACCCTAAAGGGAAAAACCCAGCAAAAGCTTCCTCAATATAAATGCCCCAAAAAGATAAAAGGTAAGACCCAAAAGACTGATCCTCCTTCTTCTCTAGCCACAGCTCTTTCCCTCTCTCTCTCTTGCACTACACAAGTGAGCGTGTGTGTGTGTGTCTCAAATGAGGAGTGCCACACCTCTATTTATATTCTTTCATTCACTTAATAATTAATTCAGTTATGTAGGCTCGAGTAATCCTAATTTAGTCTTATAGGGTTGAGTAATCACAACTGGGGTACTAATGACCCAACTTACAAGGGAGGGGGGTTCCTCATGACTCTTATTAGTTCTCCCAATTAGAAACGTCGAGGTATAAATAAATACAAGTGATTCTCCCAATAGGAACATCAGGGACCACAAAAAATACATATAGAATATTCTTCGAAGTTACAATATTTCAACACTCCCCGTTAACAAGAAAGGTATTCTATAACAACATAAACAACAACAACAGTAGGAGAAGGATGGCATCATCAACATCATCATCGGGGTAACACATCTATAAATCATTGGAAGCTTTTCAACATCATATAGTCTTCATCTTTAATCTTCAATAGTAGCAACACTTTGACCGACAGCATCATCATCAGTACTTTAGTCTTCATCTTCAATCATTAGCAGCAACAACACTTTGACTATACGATTGATAAAATCATCATCAACACATTGACCTTTCGATCAGCAACATCATCATCAACACCTTTTCGATCAGCAACATCATCATCATCATATTCTGATCTTTCGATCAGCATCATCATCATCATCATATTCTGAAATTTCGATCAGCATCATCATCATCATCATACTCTGATCTTTCGATCAGTAACATAATCATCATCACACTCTAATATTTCAATCAATAACATCATCATCATCACACTTTGATCTTTCGATCAGGAACATCATCATCAACAACAACAACCTGCAATCCATAGTACGAAGACAACCGAGGTCACTTTTGGACTTAAAGTCTAGGGATGATGCAATATTGCCACATTCTCAACAACCGAGGTCACCGGATTGATTACAGGATAATCAGTCCCTATCACTTTAGGACTAAGTCCAAGGATGATGCAATCCTACCACATTATCGACAACTAAAGTCACCGGATTGATTACAGGATAATCAGTCCCTATCACTTTAGGACTAAGTCCAAGGATGAAGCAATCCTACCACATTCTTGACAACCGAAGTCATCGGATTGATTACAGGATAGTCAGTCCCTATCAATTTAGGACTAAGTCCAAGGATGATGCAATCCTACCACATTCTCAAGTACCGAAGTCACTGGATCCATTTTGAACAAAAGTTCATGGATGATACAATCCTACCACATTCTTGAGGACCGAAGTCATTGGATCCATTCTGAACCAAGGTTCAAGGATGATACAATCCTACTACATTCTCGAGGACTGAAGTCACCGGATATATTCTGGAAAGATGTCCCAGGATGATACAATCCCTCTTCATTCTCGAGGACTGAGGTCACCGAGCCACTTTAGGACAAGTGTCCAGCGATGATACAATCTCACTGCAACATCACTGCTCCCTCTTTCGAGGAAGATATTTTTGAACAACACCAAGCTTGTCACGAAAGCGTTTGAACTTTACCCGAGACAGAGGCTTTGTCAGCACATCAGCAACTTATTCATCAGTACTTACATACTGGATCTTTATGGTTACCTTCTGAATCATATATCGAATGTAGAAATACCGGATTTCTATGTGCTTTGATCTATCATGGAACACTGGGTTCTCTGTCATCTTTATACAACTTTGGTTATCACATAGAATCACGGTAGTATACAATTCCAGGTTGAATAAACCTGACATCAGCTTCTGAAGTCATATGGATTCACAATTAGCAAAGCAATCTACTATATATTCTGCTTCAGCTATGCTAAGAGAAACACTGGATTGTTTCCTGCTAAACCATGAAATCATAGCAGACCCCAGACTATAACATCCACCAGATATACATTTCCTATCTGATACACTTCTAGCCATATAGCCATACAGTCTGTACTCATGGCTTCCATCATAGTATATACCAAAGTCTATAGTCCCGTTCAGATATCTCATCACATGCTTTGCAGCTATCAGGTGAAACCGTCTAGGTTGAACTAGATATTGACTCAAGGTGTTCATAGAAAAACAAATGTCTGGTCTGGTATTTGTTAAATACATCAACGACCCAATAATCTATCTGTATTGAGTCACATCCACTAACTCTGATGAGTCATCAGCTAATAACTTCATGTTGGAATCCATGGGTGTGGCCATGGTTTTGCATTCCAACATATTGAATCTTTTCAATATCTCTACAACATACTTTCCCTAGTTGAGAAAGATTCCTTCTGAATTTTTCCATACTTCCAGACCTAGGAAGTAATGCATTAACCCAAGGTCTTTCATTTCAAATTCTTCAGCGAGTTTTTTCTTGCTTTCCACAATCTATTTCTCATTCCCTGTCAGAAATAAATAATCCACATATAGTAATAGTATGTCAGATTCATCTTCTATAACCTTTAGGTAAAAGTGAGGATCGGCTTTACTCTTAGCAAAGCCCATGCTCATCAGGAAACTATCTATCCTTCCATACCAAGCTCGAGGATCTTGCTTCAGGCCATATAGGGCCTTCTTCAACTTGCATATGTGAGTACTCCTATCTTCAACATCAAATCCTTGTGGTTATTCTATGTATACTTCTTCTTCAATCACACCATTCAGGAAGGTTGTCTTCACATCCATCTGGTGTAAGTCCCACCTCATCATGGATGCAAGTGCCATGATAGCTCTAATTGAATTATACCATTCTACAGGTGAAAAAGTCTCTTCATAATCAATTCCCTCTTTCTGAGAGAAACCTCTAGCCACAAATCTTGCTTTATACTTCTCGATACTTCCATCAGCTGCATATTTTATCTTGTAGATCCATTTGGAGGATACTACACTCTTTCCTTCTGGTTTGGAAACTATATCCCATACATCATTCCTCATTATTGACTGGGATTCTTCAGTCATTGCTTCTTCCCATTCTTTCTTCTATGCCACTTCTTTGTAGTTTGTAGGTTCTTGATCTACAAGATCACACATCAAGGCTACATAGTTGGAAAATGTCTTGGGCCTCTTACTTACTCTTGTGGAGCCTTCAGGAGCTCCATATCTTTCTACTTCTTGTATAATCTCTCTTTCCCAAGCAGGCTTTCTCTTTTGTGACATCTCCATCGTAGGAGGTTCTTGTGGTTCTGTCATGTCATTCTCTTCAGGAGTTTCATTTTCAGGGTGACATGTAGTTTCTTCATTTGTGGGAGGTGCCTCTTCCTCATACACTTCTTCATGTTGGCGATTCTCGGATCTCTTGAGGGCTGCTTCTTCATCGAATGTCACATCTCGACTGAATTCAATGTGATGGAATCCAAGAATGTAAATTCTAAATGCCTTAGATACTTCACAGTATCCAACAAATATCCCCTTCTTTCCGGAAGGATCCAACTTGGTTCTTTTCTCTTTCGGTATATGAACATAAACTGGACAACCAAATATTTTGAGGTGACTTACCTCAGGCTTCTTTCCCATGAATATCTCTTCTGCAGTCTTGAATCCAAAACCACTGTGAGATATTATATTCTGTACATATACAACAGTTCTGGATACTTCTTCCCATAGATGCATTGGAACATCTTAATCATATATCATTGTCTTCACTGCTTCCATGATAGTCTTGTTCTTTCTTTCCGCAGCGCCATTTTGTTGAGGATTGTAGGGAGTAGTTAGTTCCCTCTTGATTCCAGCATCTTTTACAAAAGGCTTCAAATTCTTTTGAAGTATACTATCCGCCATTGTCTGATCAGAGTGTCTTGATTCTTTTGTCTGAGAGATTCTATATCAAGGCTTTGAATTCCTTGAACTTCTCAAACACTTCGCTCTTTGATTTCAAGAAATTTATCCATGTCTTTCTTGAATAATCATCAATAAATGTAATGTAATATTCAAAACCACTTAAATATGTGGAGGAATTTGGATGACACACATCTAAATGAATCAATTCTAAAGTACCTTTTGTTTTTGTTTTGCTCTTCGAAAAAGGATTCTTGATATTCTTTCCTTCCGCACATCCTTTGCAAATTCCTTCAATTAGACTCAGTCATCCATTGCACTCTGAATTTAGTTAGAACTCAGTTGAGTCAATCTGGACTTGATCAGTGGGTTAACTAGGTGTGTTTGCTATGGCTTACATTCCGTTAAGCTACACCCATTCATTCAATTCGAATGAACTCCTTGGGAATTTGAATTATCTTGGCATTCATGCACCTTGCATGATCATTGTATTGTATTACTCATTTTTATTGATTATACAGAGCTGCTACTTCCATTGCAGCACCATTATGCCATTTTCATGCTTAATTGCCTAAAATCTCTTATGAGATTGTGTTTTAGTCCCTAGATTACTGTGATAGATTAATACTAGTTCCTTGTGGAAATCATTCCCATCTCGGGGGTGCAATTTTGTTGAGAGATTGATGAACACAACTGGCCTATGGTTTGGGGGAACATTGCAGCCACGTAGCTAGTTGTAGGACAACTCCATAATCCAAGATAAGTATTCTCGGTTACTCTTGTTTATCCAATGTAATTGCTCATGAATGACTATACTGGTTAGGTAGAATGCTTATGGATACGATGAATTATTTATGATGAATGCTTGCAATAATTCAATAGATTTTATTGTGATGAAGGTTCTTGCATTTGCATTGTTTATGCCTTGCATGCTTTATGTATTTTTCATAAGTTCATGGAGGATCGAAGCCTTTTACAGAGTTAGAATGATTATGACTTAGCATTTTCGCTGCTTGAAAACTGCCTGCGGAAGGGCAGAACTCGGAAAAGAGTGGTTGAACAAGGCAGAATGTGGGTTTTCCGCACATTGGGATCTGCCCGCGGGAGGCGGAGGGCGGAAGTGGAAAAGTGCAGAAAAATTCAGGAAAGTTAACTTTCTGATTTTTGAAGTCTGAGGTCGGAAGGAAGAAGTTGGAAGTGCAGAAAAGGCTAAGGTAGAAAGCTAAGTTTTATGATTCCCAAGTTCCGCATAGGAAGGTGGAAAGGCAGAATATGGAAGGTGGAAACAAGAATAAAGGTTTGCATCGTTTGATGTTTTTCTGATTCCTGAGTTTTGCACTGGAGGGTGGAAAGGGGAAATCATGGATAGAGGATTTCGCCATTTGTTATTCTTCCTATTTCCAAGTTTCGAAGGCGGAAGGCAGAAGGGTGGAAGGCGGAAGGAGGAAGGTTGTTGAACTATTAGTCGAAAGGTTGTTCTTTTGAAATCCGAGTTATGAAGGCAGAAGGCGGAAGGGTGGAAGGTAGAAGGAGGAATACCATTGAATGATTCCATCGAAAATGTGTTTTTACAACTTCCGAGTTCCAAAGGCGGAAGGGTGGAAGGCCAAACATGAGTTGGATATCTCCGTCACACATTGTACTCTCGGTTCCTAGATTCCATAGCGGAAAGGCGAAAAGGGGAGTGTGGAAGGAGGAGTGTGGAAATGACATATTTAGTGAGGAAAATGCGTTTCTAGTTGCAGAAGGGATTTGTGAAGGGAAGAACGATTGTTACAATAGTTTCTAAGCCTGATAATGAAGGTTGAAGTGTGTGTTAACGTCCATGCACTATGTTTCAAAGGAGAACAAGGATTCTTGAAGTAAAAGTTTTAATTTATCCGCATTATGGGGCATGAGGATGTTACTTGGTATCAGAGTTGCAGGTTACAACGTTGGGTCTAAAGGGGCCAAGTTGAGCACTTAAGTCGTTAAAGAGTGGACTTCAAATGGACGGTGAACTCAATTATATAAGGATTTCGTGCTCCATAAAGTGACTTTTTCACTTCAATCTTCGTGTGTGATATCAAATGGGGATAGGACACGTCATTTAAGCAAGTTTCCTATCACACACAACAAAAGTTCCTTTGCCTGTGCTAGTTCACCTTGAAAAATCGATGTCAACCGTTGATCTGATAGGGGGATCAACCTTGTCTATTGACCTCAATCTCCATGGTGGCAATTAGTTTCCAATTTTGTAGTAAACAGTTGGCAAGTAAGTTTTGAATTTTTGAGATTATTATGCAGCTAACAATGGTGTTTGACAACACATTTTTGTAGAGTCATAGTGCAAATTGAAAAGTTGGTCTTGGTACAACCAAGAAGATCAGCGCCGAGAATATTAACATTATGAGTGATGCAATGGATCCCTACGATCTTGAGGCAGACGCTGTGGGGGAAAATATTCAGGTTGAGAATACTGAAACATAATTTGATGGGAAGGGAAATCAAGAGACTTCCTCAGATATTGCAGGTACCATAAGGATCCTAAGGGTGGAGTTGCAGAGAGGAAAATGAAAGGATGATCACGGATCTGGAATAGAAAAATAAGTTGATTGTATCCATGCAATAGAGTTTTACAGACCTCCAAAGGCAGATAAACCCTGTGCATCAGACAACAAATACATAAGGGAGTAGGAGAAATGCCCGCAAGAAAAATGTGAAGCTTAACCAAACGAGGAAGGGTTTCAAAACTTCTCATTTCCGAAATCAGCAAGGGAAATGATCACAAGTTATGATTAAGCCAGCTAGGATGATGAGAGACAATCCCAGGAAATCACTCTGATGTTGGGAATGCGGAGAAGACTATATGAATAAGTATTGTCTGCATTGGAGTGGGAATGAAAGCCAAGTCCACCACACCCAAGGAACTAAAATTGTGGGTCTAGAAGCAGGGACCATGTTATAGCAGATTTCACCACACTAGGTGAATCACACATTGTATGGCCTTCCCCTGTCCCACTGCAGACTCATTAGCCCCTATGGACCACTTTTTGTCTTTTGATGTGTCCTTGATCATCCCTACAAACCTAAGAAAAGTGATATACGCGGCTTTTACCCCGATAACCGCGTACATACGCGGATATTACTCCTATAGTCACGTACATCGGGATGTGTACGTAATCCAGATCCTTTTGGAGCGTTCCTTGACTTGGATCCGACTCATATGAATCCTGGCCTTCCATATGCCTTGAGATCGCACGGATTCGACCCTTCATTATCCCTTGTGAAGCTATATAAGGAACCCCTTGGTACATTGAAGGGGGGAAGATAAGAGAGAATTGAGAGTAACGAAACTATAGTCCATTGTTGCCAGAACTTATGCTTGAGTCAGCATCCCTTTGTCCCTTGGAGCACTGTTGTGTTCTT